>NAGG01000923.1:0-124674 GCA_003031705.1 Calonectria naviculata | reverse complement strand
GTGGCACCCGTAGCTGTGACATAGTGATTACCTTGAACTTCGCTGTGTAAACTTCTATACTTAAACTTCCCTAAGATCACGCTTCATTTTGAATCCCCTGGTCGCCATAGTCCAGCCTACCACTATCCGACTTGTCCTCTACAACTTTTCAGCTTTCCCAGTCCACTCTGCCTCGACAAACCACATACGAGATTTTTCTGGCTTCCAAACATCAATGACCTTGTATCTCTCATCAGCCCGCTTGAAGAGCTCTCTCCAATCATCCGGCTCTCTCTCAAGCGCATTGACTGTGACCTGCATGAACATATCGAGCGTTCTCATCGACTTTTCCTCAATGTAACCGGCAGTTCCGGGTTCCGGTAAACCTCCGTCGTTGAGAATAATTTTGGCGCCCGGTCGCAAAGCTGGAATAAGTGCCTGCAGAATTTGCACAGAGTACTTGTCCGAGAAGCCGTGGAAGATCATGCGGAAAAAGTAAGCCTCGGCAACAACTGGCTGTGGCGTGAAGAAGTCATGCGTCGTCAGCTGGACACGAGATTGCAGAGCCTCCGGGACTGTTCCGATTGTCTCAGGCGTGCGCATGCCGGCTGTGTCTTGAACGATAAATTTCAGTTTTGGAAATGCATTTGCAAGTTCAATCGAAACATGGCCTCGGTTTCCACCCATCTGTAACAAGTAATGCGTTAGCCTGGTCATCCAATAGCGTGGGATTCAATGCCACAGCCTGCTTACATCCACAACGGTTGCACCATCGGGCAGGCGCTCCCATGGATATCCCTCAATAACCCTCTGGATGGAGTATCCCTCCCCATTGCCGTGGGCGTGCATGGCGAGGTTGTATCTATTTGCAAGGCCCTCATTCTTTTGGACGAAATCAAACCATGGCAGGTTTTCGTTGTACGAAATGTTGACACTGGTTTCGTTAGGCTCCTCGCTTCCGGGCCATTTCTTGATTGCATTGACGACATTGGCGACTGGCAACCCCAAGTCACTGCACATGAAACCAACCCAGTTGCTCATAGGCACATCTTCCAAAAGGAGTCGTGATGAACGTGTGTGTGCGACAAACCCTTTCTCCGGCTCGTAAAAAATGCGATTTGTCATGGCATGGCGCACGATGCGGCGAAGGTTGAGCACTGAGATTCCAAGCCCATCGTTCAGCTCTGCCACTTTTGCAGTGAGATCCTCATAAGAAATTTTGCCATGCAAGGGAACAGCCTGGGGGACCTTGAAATCCCAAACAGCTTGTAGGGATAGGTTATTGACACCCTAGGTTGCGAACGTCAGCAAATGCCAACAGGCAATCTTTCTCATTTGAAATCAAGAAAAGCAAAGCAAAATCCAGCACTTACATCCCAGGCCAGATATCTAACACTCTCATGAGGACCAAGAGAGATGTCGTGAAGCTCTTTGGTCAGAGAGATGAGATCTAATCGAGCCAGGTATGGCTCTTCTTCGTTCGGAGGGATCGGGAATGCCGCCAGTCCATCAACATCGAATGATGCTGCATCGAGGCCATTTGCAGTTAGAAAGTTGGTGATTACTTTAGTCTTTTCTGAAATCTCCCGAGCCAGAGTTGACATTCTCTCAACAGATTTAGACGCCATTTTTGTTAGTTTGCTGATTGTTGATCAGCGCGTTGACTTGGGGATTCCAGCTTGAACAGGACAATGGCAAGTCCCAATTCAAGGGGCAATTTGTACTTTATTGGCCCCCGTGTTCGTCGGGAAATCTGTGAAAAAAAGACGCATTCAATTATGGCGGCCAGCTCGCTTCAATTGCCGTGTACAGCAGTACAGGCCAGTCCATGGTATTGTAGACGACCAACTAACCGGGAATACAGCGATGTGTTTGGCTGGCCGGGCCGTCTTGGCAATTCCGAATCGGGCTATATGCAGCGACTGTCCCACTCCCGCTTGCAGGTGGCGTGAGTATTAACAAGCCTCACAAACCAACACCACGTTTGAAAGGGAATTGGGAATTACATTGCGAATGGGTTTACGGTTAAAGGATTACCCAAAATCGTACAGATTGTGGGGAAATTTCAGTGTGCGCAGCGTTCACGCTCAAAAAGCACATTCTGCATTCTTCAAAGCAGAATACGTCGTCACATTCTCAAAATAGACCTTTTGTATTGCTAGCAGCAACCCCTCATCAATAGTTTCTTAGAAATGTGGATATGATCCACAAGTTAGCCAGGGCGGTATGCATTAGTTCACAACACGTGGTTCTTATGTTCATTTCAATCACAAGTCGATAATCGTATTCTTCTTTCATTTGAAGGGGTGTCAATAGGTCATTGAAGTCGGGTGAGAAAAGACAGAACCTAAGCTAGGTGATTAACTTGGATTTTAAAAATAATCTTTAAACATAAATAAGCGAGTGGGAGAAGTTCACAAATTCATTTGATGAAAAGAGCAATCTAAATTCGTCTCATGAATTGTATATACTGACGAACCCACAATAAAACTATTTCAAGTCCATCAAGGTTGAATCTACTTTGGCCCATTCCTCAGATTGCTTTTGGGCCTTTTGAACATCAACCATTGCAATCAGAGCCAAACCCACAAGACTTAGTCCCAGCGCAAAAGGGAACCCTTTCCATGTATCCCCGGTACGGTCAATAATCACCCCAGAAATGATCGGGCCCACCCAGGCAGTAGCTTTACCGAAGAGAGCCCAGAGGGCAAAGAAGGTGACTTCGCGTCGTTTGGGGACAATGTCTGATAGCATGGAGGCGGAATAAGCATAGAATGGTGCCACAAGAGCGCAGTTGAAGACGCTATATGCCCAGAACTCCCACACGTGATGCATGCCAAATTTTGTGGTCCCGATGCCGATGGAGCCTATTTATTCCATTACTATTAGTCTCTTTGCAAAGATGGAACGAAGGAAACAAACTAACTGACCCCAAATAGGAATCAACAAATTGAAACTAGCCACCACCAAAAGCATAGGCTTTGTCGGGAAGCGCCAGTATCTCTGGACAGCCCAAAATAGAAAAATGCCAACAAAGTTCGCAATGCCCTGGACAATGCTAAGTTCAGTGGATATGATGGTGTTGTAGTTGACGACGCTGTTTTGACAAATATCTGCAACCTGGATGGCCGTAGCGTGGCCATCGGATAAGAAGAAATATCCAACAAGGTAAAGCCAAGTCTGCCCAATGCGATTGGAATGACGAATGATCTGCCAGTAAGCCTTCACACCAACAGAGAGATATGTCTCGCCCGGTGGGAGTGGCTGCGAGCGCTTCTTTTCCAGGAAGAACCAAGGGCTGCCGAACAAGATCCAGAACCCGGTCGCAATACCGACAATTATGACCGCCGCTCGAGTATTGGCGGCCGTTGATGAATTGGCATCTAGTGCAAAGGCTGCACCCAGAGCGATGACCAACACTATGGTATAGCCAACACTCATGGCTCCAAATGCAATATTGCTGAGTTTGTTACGCTGAAGTGTTAACCGTGTTTCGTATTCTTCTCCGCTAATCTCATTGGCTGCAAAAGCCCGCTTGGCCTCTATCGCTGCTGGAGTGTTTCGGGACAAGAGCGGTAGAGACGGTTGCCAAAACGCTTGACAAAGATTGTATGATACAGCTATCGGAGATTCGAAATTAGCAATATAATGGGAATTGCCATGCACAGACCTTTCTGTATGTTTGACTGAACCTATAGCCTGGGAAGGCCAATAGTGATACGTTGTACTTACTCGACAGGATGTAAATAGCTATTGCACTTTTATACTGTTTACCATCTTTGAGGCCTAAAAAGGCAAACTGTGTCGCCCAACAAATAAGAGTGCAGACAACGAGGATCAATCTCTTCCACCGCCCATAGTCCCCCATTGGCCCCAAGCTGAGCAATAAAACTCCATTGAAGGCGAAAACAAGACCATTGCAGATGAGGACGACAGTGGTGATGTTAACATTGCTGACACCAAATTTGACCAAGCATGGTGCGAGCTCATCGCTGCAATCTTGGGACGGATCATTGCCATTGAATCCAGCCTGGTTCAATACCGATTGGAAAACTGTTATTTATTCTTAGTATGAAGTTCGAGGATAGGCTTCGAGTTTGATGTAACCTACTGAGAGGAGCATAACTCAGGGTTCCGGCACTGTTGTTGGCAAAATAAAATCCCCACCACGACCAAAGCTCCCACTTTCCCGTGGGAGGCTCATTGCTGAGTTGGGCACTAGATTGATTCTCATCGACTCCAGAATATTCCCCAGCCTCGATGATTTTCGGGCTTTTCTCTGATGTACTTTCTTTGCGGATTGAGCCCTCGTCTAGTTCATCTCGTGATGGAGATGGAATATCAGCGACGCCAGATGAAATTTTCGCCATGGTAAAGGTTTAAAATTAGGTATCATCCGCACAAAAGAGTCCAGGCATCCAATGAATGGCAAATTGCAGTACTATCTTAGAATTAGATAAGTTACAAGAAAGAGGCTCACTTCATGATCCAATTAACCAGCAAAAAAAGTGCGTAGTGATGAAACTGTGCCGCTTCGCGATAAGAAATGGCGATTGCGCAATCCAACCCATCTCAATGTCACCTTTCACTCAGAAGCATTCACAGCTACAGTCCAGGCGGGGGCATATCTTTGATCGGCCAACACGCTCGGGAATAGGCGCTTCTGGGAATCTATCGCCGTCGTACCCTGCTATGGCGTTGTACAAATATGTGGACCCGTCCATGATGTGATTGCTCCTTTCGGATCCCCAACAGCTTGCCCCTCATTTGGCCTCCAGATCGTCGGCATCAGGCCAATAGCGGACGCTCCGGGCTCGGAACAGTGTCGGGCGGGATACCCGATCAGCGAGTTTATCAGCACGGGCGGTTTTATCAGCACGCACGAAGTTGGCCGACGTGTCTCACAATCAATTCCTCCATCAACTCACCTTTACCCTCTTCACATTGTATTGAGATCTTGCCACGGAAAAAGCCCAAAAGAGTGCCACCATGGCCACCAAGTCGCTTAGTGATGGGCTTCCCAGTCTGGATCCGCAGCGACCACGCCAGCGACGACGATGGCTGAACATCTCAATTGCGTTCGTTCTTATAACTACTATCACACTATGGCTGAGTCGGGCGCATCGGTTCCCATTCCTAAACCGACCATCCCGCAGCAAGCACTGTCTCCATGATGGGCCTGTTGACCCAAATGAAATTCCTCAATGTCCGGCTCAGTTTCAAACCGCACCTGTGGCCCGGTCCGATATCACTGAGAAAAATGTCAAGGGCCTGTTCAAATCGGATAGATTCCGTAAACTTAGCGTAGACCGGTTGGCAGGTGCAGTCCAGATTCCAACCCAGACGTTTCAAAACATGGGCCCTCTTGGCAACGATTCCCGTTGGGATAACTTCTACAAACTAGAGGAGTATTTTCGCAAGACATTTCCAAAGCTGTAAGAGTCGCAATTTTCCTCTATGAGAATTCGGGGCTAAAATATTCCTTCCTTCTGGCAGACATGAGAAACTTGATGTCGAAGTTGTCAATGAGCATGGCCTGTTATATACTTGGCACGGCAGCAACACAACCCTCAAGCCCGTTTTATTGATGGGACATCAGGATGTGAGATTACCATTGTCGTTCTCCATCGGATATTGCTAACGCTCATATCAGACTGTGCCAGTCGCTGAGGATACGCTTTCCGAGTGGAAGTACCCGCCTTTTTCGGGCCATTTTGATGGCACCTACATCAATGGCCGAGGTAGCCATGACTGCAAGAACAACGTGGTGGCCATCCTATCCAGTATTACTGCGCTTCTCGAACAAGGCTTTGTCCCGCATCGTACCGTGGTCTTGGCGTTTGGCTTTGACGAGGAAGGTGGCAGCAATTTCAAGTACGGAGCTGCCAAATTGTCCCAGCGAATTACCGAGGTATGGGGGCCCGATTCTTTCTCCATTATCATAGATGAAGGCGCCATTGGCGTGGTCAAGCGGTTTGGTCGGTCTTTTGCGATCCCACAGGTTGGCGAGAAAGGATATTTCGACCTCGAGATTACAGTGCATATCCCCGGAGGCCACAGCAGTATTCCTCCGAGCCACACATCAATTGGAATCCTAGCTGAGGCGATCACAACAATAGAGGGCGCCGCAGGTTCCAACTTTCCGCTCGAACTAACTGCGGCGCAAAGCCCATTTCACACATTCCTAAAGTGCGCAGCGGAGGATCCTCTTTCCGATATTTCCGACGAACTGCGCGACGCTATCAACGACCCCAACGGTGTTGCCCGTGTGGTTGAGCTACTTGCCGACGATCCGAATGCAGCCAGCGCCTTGCATACTACACAGGCCGTAACGATATTCAACGCCGGAAACAAGGCCAATGCATTGCCTGCATTTGCAAAGGCACTCGTAAACTATCGCGTTTCAGGCTCGGAGAACCCGGAGAAAGTCCAGCAGAAGCTCATCAAGACATTGCGACCGGTGGCGGACAAGTTCAAGCTCAACTTCACAGCTGGCCTAATCAAGGGTGAACACGAGGTCCCCGAGTTTACCTTTGACCTATCCTGGAGGTCAGGGCTGAACCCTTCCCCGATATCGTCCCAAGACTCGCCGAGCTGGTCCTACTTTTCTGGCGTCATTAAGCATGTGTTTGATGAGCCCGGTGCTGGTGAGGATGTGATTGTGACGCCGATGCTGGCAGGTGGAAACACAGACACCAGATATTACTGGGATCTCAGCTCGCAGATTTACCGATTTGGACCTCTTCGAGAATGGCATGACAAGGGCTGGGGCGGTATCCACGATGTCAACGAACGGGTATGTGAAGAACTTTTGAAGTGCAACTTTTCCCCTGTTCAATATGGCCAACTGACCTGTGACGCAGATTTCTTTGGACGCTCATCTAGAGGCTATCTTGTTCTACCATGAGTTTATTCGCGTTTTTGATGAGGTCGAGCTCGATGAATCTTGATTGGCGTAAAATAGAATTACCCAGAATGTAGATGGCCTATCGAAAATGCGAATGCATTAAATTGTTCCTTGGTTGATCTGCGCATTTGCATCAGACAATGTCTTGCACACCTCGAGATGGCACGGTTAGAGCATTGTTCGACTCTCAGGCACCATAGTATCTGGGTGCCCGGGGCGATAGTCAGAGCAGGTGCAAGGGTTTGCTTTTTATAGGCAAGGGCTGGGTTTCGCTGCATGTCTATTCAGCGGGTCTAGGTCATATAGGTAGATCTGAATTTGAGCCTGTTGACATATCAATATCCACACTCACTGAACATCAAGATAGAGGGACTGGGATGAATAATTGCCAACGTTGTCGATCACACCAACTGAGCTCTCGATTATTAGTTCCAATCCATGTGATTCTGATGAAAATTCATCTGTCCTCCGTGCAATTATGTCCCCGCGCAACTGGTTACGGATAGACGGAATGTTCTGGGCGGTGAATGGACATCGGTCGCATGGGAGTCCAAGCAGCCTTGAAGCTAATCTCCTCTGTCCCAGTCGGAAAACACGCCGTCGGCAGTTATACTCTTCTGAGCCTGCTCCACCAGTCCGCGGACTCCAAGCACGGCCATTGGCTCGAGGGTCAAAGCGCTGGTGGAACTTTTCTTGCCTCGAAATCCGAGAGGCCGCGTAACGTTTGCGCGTCTCCACCGAATACACGGAGCAGTCGAACGAAAATCTGCCGACGGTGCTTTGAATTCTATGCCATTTTGTCATTAATTGCTCGTTGCTCTTGGCCTTCAGGATGATGTGAGTATCTGCCGAACCATTACCCGCCATTGGCACGTCTTGCTGCCAAGGCCGTCGTGCATTGCTAGCATCGCCTGCTAATTGGACAAAGAACACCGGGCAACCCGTCCCGCGCATGCGACCGCTGCTGGTCTCTGGTACGTCCCGCCACGCGCCGTTGATCTAGTGGGACAAGTCGGCAGTTTCTAATCATCCTTCCAGAAAACCCAATGTGATTTTGCCTCGCCATGCGCCAGGTGCAGGCGCGTCGGCGTCTCATGCACAAACAAGCGGCCCATCAAGGCAAGGGGACGGCCCCGTAAACAGGCCGGTCAATGCCGACCAGAAATACCGGCCGAGAGGGATCACTTCCCCAGGACGCCATCGCCAATCCCACGTCCAAATGTTGTAAGCGCCGCTGCCACCTGCTTGGTCTTGATTGATCAGTTGGGAATCCTCACAACTAACCTCCAATTAACTCATAGGCGCACTTATTTAACGATTATGAGGATCCGCTTCCTGGCCATGATGTTGTTCTAAGACTGGTGCAAAATGTCACGGGTCTTCCCATGGGAGACGAGCTCGCCGCCGGGCTCTTGAACAAGTTTTTGTCATACTCACGCTATCAAGGGCTCTTTAGCATTTTACCCACCACGATCCATCTCGTTTCCAGCGCCGGCAACGACTGGGAGACTGTCGGCACAGAAATCCTTAACCCTGACCTAGCGCATGCTTTTCTTGCCATTTGCCTGCAGACACTCAACCATACACTACCCTCAGAAGCTCAATATGAGGCTGAAATGGGAAAGGTGGCACTGAGGATGAGCGCCTTGTCATTGGTGCCAAATCTGACCTGGAAAAGTCGCAAACTACGGATAGGAGATGTTCTACTACTCTTATTCTTTAGCCATACTTGGAGTTGGACCAAGAACTTCACTGATATATCGGAGCGTTGGAACGCTCTAGCAATAGTAATAATGACAGATATTCTGGAAAGCCGAGAACCTAAACAGGAGCATCTTCTCGAATTGGAACGCCGGTAGGTTTCCGATTAATACAGCCCAACTTTCATCAATGCTCATACTTCTTGTAGGACAGCCAGCGGATTGATTCTACAAGAGTGGTACGGTAGACCCCTGCAGCCTCTGTAATTCCTCGTCCTAACAATTCACATTCAGCACTCTATCCCTCTTACACTACAGAAAACCTACATGTTCAAGCACCAAAGCAAGATTTGAGCATGTGGGATGGCCAAAAATGAACGACGTTGAATGGCATTCGGATGAGAATTCGGCTGCCAGTGGATTCTTATTCGGTAGACGGATGGGATCCTTCTTTCAGTTATTCAATCCTTTAGTGGAGTAAGTAATGGGACATATTTAGCCTTACTGTCGCACCGCGGATGCTAATCAATCCCAGTTGCTTAAACGCCATCCTCATGGAGCCGGAACCAGGCACCCAGGAATGGAGCCGTGCTTATTTACAGCTGGAGGATTATTTCTTGTACTTTCCACGGGCGCTGTTGCGCTTTGCAGAATTACGATTCGCCTATCAGGCTGAGGCCATGATATGGGTGCATGGCATGTTCATCATGCTTCGTAAGTACATGGTGCCGGCTACTCCGTGATAATACTGATCAGAGATAAGATAACAAGGCGGATTTGATCGACATTCTGGTCAATGCACCAGGATTACATAATAATCAGTATGGAAATGCATTCGAGCATGCCTTATTGTTAGGCGAAGTAAGAATCAATCAGTCTTTACACGTGCGCAAGTTGGATTCTAACCAATAGCCCAGGCTCTCCCAGCACTTTTACGCCTCGACCCACGTCTTCAAGCACTCTCCCCAGCCACAGTGTATTTTCTATTACTATCCAGCGTAACCCTAGCCACAGCTCTGCGGCAGTTTTTCGTTGACCAAGATTCAATGAATGATTCTGATGCATCAACTGCCCCCAAGGCACTCGTGATAGCAGCCGAAAATCACCATCAAGCACTATGTAACCTATCACTAAGAGGCGGCAGGTTCGAATTGGACCTGATATCAGAAATTCAACGTTTATTACAGTACTGTCTCACCAGGATCACATCAGGGGAGCAGCAGGTGCCCATATCATTTGATATTTTGATGCGATACCGATGGAAGGGCAAGGGAATGGGAGTCGTTGCCATGGAGCCTCAGCTTGCAATGGCCGAGTGGCAGTATGACTGGTTACCAAGTTGTGCCATATGGGAAGGTTTTGATGTCGAATTCGAGGATCGGGTCGCATTTATTGAGCGCATTTGCAGAGAGGAGTCTCGGGTATGTCAGCAGGGGTTTTTTGACCTGAAAATCTCCTTCCTTTGAGTTGAGCTACAGAAGCAGGCCATCGAAGGATATCACTGTAAATTAGGTGTAAAATACTTATTCAAAAAGTCAATTAAAATAGCGGGATACATAAGTCTAGCTCCTTGCTTAAAGATTCGAGGCTAATGACATTTTCTGCACCACTCCCGCTCGCCGGGGTATTTTGTTGATGTCTTGACCATAGCTCCTTCAAAAGACGCTCCACATGTGTCAGGTGCTCGGTTCTAAAGAGCTCGTGCATTTCATGTAATAGCCTGAGGCATTCTTCTTGGAGAGCGGCCGGCTCTGTCCCTAGTTCATTTCCAGCAACCACCAAGGGCCATAGCATTGCATTTGCTACGCGGCTTCCTTGGGTTTGCACAAGATTCAGAAGTGCTTGTATCTCCTGTATCATCTCCTTGACATAGATTCCTGTAATTGCAGCTCTGTCAGATCTCATAGGAATGCGGGTGTCAGTCTCGAAGCCTCGCCGCCACAGGTAAATCAATGCCGCTTTCCTCATTACTTCCCAGGCCGTAACCAGGGATATGGACAATGGCATGGACAGGCGGGTAGGTAATTGGGGCGGTCGCCATGAGCGTATCACCACCTCCATTTTCAATGGCCAGCTAGATGCATCATGATGCCCATTTTGAGGACTATCATGAGCATTGAATTTGGGCTTCTGATCCTCGAGTCCATTCATTTCGCTAGAATTACTACTGGGCATTGATGAGAAGCGCTCCATATCCTCCTTGGGGACGAATCCAAACAGTCGATCAATCAACTCTAGCACCGAAGGAGGAAGTGGATTTCCATAACTCTCTTGCTCAACTGCAGTTGAAAGCACAGAGATGATCGTAATCAGGCTTTCCGGGTAACCCAGGGTAATTTCATGTGATGACATGGCCAACTCGACTTCTCCACGGAACGAAGCCTCCGTCAGTGGATACATGTCCCATTTCAGCCATGCGCCATGGGCCTTTTGCAATCTTCCCACGGAGAAGGCTGGGATGTCGAAATGCGCGGCCAATGCCCTGACAAATTTCCCCAAGTTGGTTGTGCCGAATGCGGCCACGCCGACCTGCTCGATCAACGATATCAGGCCCGACACGTGCGGCGACCAATTGCGCGTCTGCTCGGAAAATCCAAAGAAGGACAGTATCAGGGCGGTGGCCAAAATCTCCTGCGTCTGCTGGTCGCTCGTGTCGCCAAACTGCATCTGCGGGATCCTCGCCCTGAGCCGCCCCAGCGTGTCTTGGTACATTGCCGTCGTCATTGACGACTGCGGCAGATTAGACTTGCCGTCAGGGATCTGAGCAGCTGTATTTAATGGGTCCGGGATGTTGGAACGCAGGCGGTTGGCCAGCAGCAGCAGGGCAATGAGCGTCTGATGGCTGTGTTCAGCCACAGGGAGCAGCTCCTCCAGGATGGGGATGCCGGATTCCCCGATAGCCACAAAGGACATGCCGCACCATCGAAGCACTGCGTAGAAAGCCCATGTACATTAGTCAAAAGTCCAAAAGCGTGGCCCGTCGTAAACGGGAACCAAGTTGGGCTGCGGGTCTCACGTAGCCGGAAGTCCTGGTTCTGGAGACCGTCGAGCGATATCTGCAGGGGTCCCAGCGTGTTGGCCAGGGTTGGTCGCATATTTTTGGAACGGGGCCGGCGAGATTCACTGGAAGCTATAATTTTTGAATAAAGATTAGCTTTGAGGCATCAGTGATGAGGGGTCGATCTGTGAAAACGCTCAAACTCGATCCCTGGGAGTCAAGCGACGAGACGATGATGAATGTGAGGCGAGTGGGGACCTGGGCACCGTGTTAATCGCCGTCGGTGCATTCTCTGCTGGCCCCTGGTCTGTGCGATGGTTCAGTCATGTGTAAGATGCGCAGAGCGACGCAGCTCTGGCAGAGCCTAGACCAGGATGGCTTAGCTTGAAGCAGTCTGTCTGGGCCAGTCTGACCAATCATTTGCTCTCAAGATGAAATCGAACACGACGATTGATGGCCTCGAATTCGTGCTCAAGCAACGTTCAGATACATCAAAAATGGAGTCAATATCATTTCAGGAGTGAGGTTTGATGCCAAATAACAGCCCTGACCAGTGGCACTTTACCCACAATCGCAGCTTCACCCAGCCCCGGGTGGAGTCAGAAAGTCGCCGTCGGTCGATTTCTCGACGGTGAAGCTTGTCATCGCCCTCTGGGACGCAGGGGTTTTTTCCGGGTCGTGGGTGCACAAACCCAATCGGCAGCGCTGTCTTTAGACGCCGGTTTCATCCCCAAAGGGACGACCTACGCTTTGGACTCCCCCACATTTCGGGTCTGCTACCGACTTGGCCTACGTTTTTCTCCGCATCCACTGGCTTAGGCGTATGTTCTGGGAGTTGCCTGGCTTGTCATCTATCGTCCCCGGTTCTGATGGGTGCACCGAGGTGAGTCTTTCCACAAATTAACATGGCCAATGATCAAGTGCCAAGGGTAGAGCCTGAAGCACACGTGGGCTTCGCGGCACTGAGCCACGCCTATTGTTCAACATGCTACGGATGGCTGGGGGAATCCCTTCTCCTTTTCCTGGTATAGAAATTGCAGTGGGTGAAGTTTGCCTTTTCTACTGAAGATGCTCGGTTTGTAGTTCTGAGGAAAGGGAATATCCACATGTCTGATCAAAACACCAGATTGATTTCCCGACATCAGATAAGATGGCCACGATATTCTAGCGTCCTGATCAGGATATACGACCTAGATCAACTCGTCCAGTGATTAAAATGCATGCAACCAGGGGCTACCAAATCATGGGCCCGGTATTCTAAACGGCCGCGACACCAGGCCGTCTATTGGCTCTATCGTACGCGCGAAACAGAGCCCACTAACATAGTGCCTCGCATAGTTACGCGTACCTCGTGCCGATCTTTTACCTGCCTTAATCTATTCAGCAAGGTAACATGTATGTTTGCCAAGACTTCATGCAGCCTGGAGACCCCACATTCTGCCAAATTGCAAATATGGTCGTCCCTATTTGTCGGGCTGTGTTGGCCCAGGCATGGCAAACAGGGTGTAGTATATAGCCAAGATTACGCGTAACACATCCTGGCACTCGCTGCTAGTTAGTATGGTGCAAGCTTCTACATGCATCGGCACTCAACAGCAGCCGCATCCCCATATCCCTGCCCTTGTTCATCGGGGATACTGGGATTGGTGTAGCACGCCAGTTGATTCAATTCACCGCGGAGTGTTACTTCCTCACCTCCTATTGATATCCACGTAATGGCACTTTGAGGCGAGGATACGACACAGAGAATTACGCGTCGTTCCGTTTTGTCATAGATTCTCGTGTTGATGGTATTCGCATTTGGATTGAAGAGCCCTGCAAAATTTTGTCATATAAGGAGTCTGTGTTCTTTCAAACCGCTCCTCCATCATCACCATCATCACCATCATCTCATTTCCACCTCGACTCATCTCCCAACACTCAAAAATTTCTTTCTACTACATTCACTTCTAACCATGCGTTCCTCACTTGTTCTGCTGGCCGCCACGGCTTCTTTGGTTCTCGCCCATCCTGGTGAGCACCACCAAGAGGATCCCGACCACCTCCTCCTCGCCCGCCGAGCTCATCAGGCCTCTGCTAAGCGTGGATTGGAGGCCTGTGCCAACAAGCGTTCTTTCCGCGACCTCCAAGATCGCGCCCTTGCCCGACGCGCTGCAACCGTTTCCCGCCATCAGAGGTCTAAGCGCGCAAGCGTCACCGGCGTCGGCCACAACCTGACCTCTTCCCATGCTGGAATCTCCATCGACTCGGACGACGAAACAATCTTTGGAGACAACCATACCTGCATCCTGAACCCCGAGGGTGAAATCGGACCTTACTACGTCAAGGGCGAGCTCATCCGTGAGAATGTCCGCGAAGGCCAGGCTGGTGTTCCCATCATCCTCGAGGGCCAATTCATTGACGTCGAGACCTGCGAGCCCATTACCGACTTGTACTGGGACCTCTGGAACTGCAATTCCACTGGAGTCTACTCCGGAATAGTAGCTGACGGAAATGGTAACTCTGATGATACCGCCAACATCAATGCCACCTTCCTCCGCGGCATCCAAAAGACAGATAGCGAGGGTGTTGTTCAGTTTCAAAGTGTTTTCCCCGGCCACTATGACGGCCGCGCCACCCACCACCACATGGTAAGTTTTTTATAACTCCGTCGATATTGAATATCACTAATATGAGTTAAAGGTCGCTTGGCTCAACGCCACTATGCTGCCCAACAACACCCTGAGCTCTGGCTACATCGCCCACATTGGCCAGCTCTTCTGGGACCAGGACCTCATCAACGAGATTGAGGCCACTTATCCATACAACACTAACAACATCAGCATCACCCAGAACGCCAATGACCGCGTTATCAGCAACGAGGTTACCGACACCACCTCTGACCCCTTCTTCAGCTATGCGTACCTTGGCGAGGACCTCTCCGATGGCCTCTTTGGCTGGATGACCATCGTCGTCAACACTTCAGCCTCCTATGACGCTAGCTACTCTTTCACGTATGGTGAGAACGGTGGTGCCGCGGCTTAAAAGCGTTCATTTTTATCTTGGACAACGATGCTTTTCCCCTACTCTCATTATTTCCGACGCTTGACGACAAATGGTCGCAGTCGCGAAAACAAAACCCCAGTACATTTAGACAACTTAGAGCGTTCCAGATCTGCAAATCAGTATATATAAAAACATTAACATGGCTAAATCATTGCTCCTATCATTTATTAAATCGCGTGGTGCACACTTTGACATGAGGATTGTAGATTGGATGAGTCAGCTGCTGAAAGGCCTCTTACTGCTGTATCGTATTTGAAGTTTGTGGCCTTAAATCCGATTGTCTAGTGTGAACCTTTTCTCGTGAAATAGAGGGCCCAGCGATCTCGTCCTCATTTCTTACCAGCTGTGCAGTCTTCTTTTAGCTGCACGAGCTCATTCCTTGGTGTGCCTTGGCGCCACATCATGCCATTTCAGGAACGTGTCAGCTACTTCACTGCAATTTTAGTGTCTGCAAAGCTGTCCTAGGTAAACAGTCGGGCACCACATTATAACTCGGCCATTACCAATCGCCATAGGGCCCTGGGACGTAGTGTTGCATCCATACGCACCCCTCTTCTCGTAGCAGTTTGCACTTGTACCTTATAAGCCAGAGCAGGCGTAGGCGTGCATTACTACACAGAACTAGCGGGGATAATGGCAAGTGAGGAATACCGCCAAGGATGACGCCTTACGATTAAGATGCGGATACGTCTGGAGAGGGTGCAATCTGAACATGGGATTAGGCATATAATTAGAAGCTGTGGCTTACAAGCCCATGTGAGGACTTCCAAGCACTTATGGCACCTATGCAGCAAAGTAGTGAAAGAAAGCCAACCAACTAATTGATCAAAATTCGCCTGCATGTTTCGGATGTTAGCCAGGATCAATCGATGACGTCATTGATAGGTATCTGTGAAGGATTTTTCTTGCAAAGGTGGTTCCAAATTGGTGCTAACCTGTCATTCATTCTCCATCAAAAAATTTTAGTCCAGGAATTTAGACAGGCTGGCAAAAATAAATTTCACTCCGGTACAGGGAATCGAACCCTGGGCTCCGCGGAACTTAATCCCTCAGGTTTTGAGAGCGCGAAATGTTAGNNACACCATACCGGATTGTGATTGGTTGTTGACACAGACAGCTTTCCCAGTTCCTAAGTGGCGTGAGTCATAACAGCTGAGTACAGACTCAAAGTCCAACAAAAGAGGCTAATGAATTCACCGCTCTATATCTTCGTCCTAGGTTTTAGCAAGCGGAGCATGTTTGAATGCTGGAACGAGAGCGATAAAACAAATCGCCAGAGTCAGAACGAAAAAGGCCATGACCGGGGAAAAACCCCTACCCTATACTCGATCCTTTTTTGCCACCGAAGCAGTATGACGATATCAGGCAGGAGTAGGGTTGGCCAAGATCACTCCCATTGCCAAGGAATCCTTGATGGATCTGTGAACCATTTCATTTTGGGGTCCCAGGTGGATTTCGTATCCTGTAAATGGTTAGATCAGAGTTCTAATTCTGGTTGCGATTGTCGTTTATTTTCCGAAAACTAGCTCCTTGGCATCTTGTTTCGACTTGACATGTTAGAACTCTTGTAATCCATGGGATATATGACATTTTGGATTGATTCTTCCTTTGTGTCCGAGTATGAAGCTAGTTCGGGCACTAACGACGGGTCTCGCTTCTTGAGCTCCGTACAAACGAATACCATTGAGCACAAGCTACGCCTCTCCCAAGCGCTCATCTTGGCTCGATCCCCTGATAGTTCAGAATGCTACTTTATCGTCCTAGCTGGCAGTTTCATTATGGGGGATGCGCTAGACACCTGCACAGTGGTTGCCGGATATTGTAAATCATGGCCCAAGACAAGGATTTAGACTTGGCTGTTGGGTTTGCATTGTTCATATCGAGACATGGCTATTTACAAAAAAAGAAAGTATGCTCCCGCCATTCTTCAACCACAGTGAAGGGTTTTCAGACCAGTCCAAGCCACTCAATTCAACACGTTTAGCAGCAGCCCTCATCGCAGGCGCAGAGACCGCAGCAGATCTCGCAACCAGCCTCCTCACCACCACGCATGGACATGTCGGGCTGGGGCTCAGCAGCCTGTAGTACCAATGTTAGTAAGGGATACTCCAATTTGACGTTGACGATTGCGATGAGGGAGGATGACGAGGGAAGAGGTGATCAATGGAGATACTCACAGGCTGCTGGGAGACGATGCCGTTGTTATCAGCAGTCATGGCGGCTTGCTGGGTAGGTTCCATTGGAGCGGGCATTTTTATTAAGTCGAGCCGAAACGAATATGCTTAAAAAATGCAAAAGTATGTTTAAATGATGAAATTCTTCTTTATTATTGTCGTTTCTCAATGGAAATGGGAATCACTGCCAGACGCTGTTTTAAGTACTTGGATACATGGCGCACCGGAGGCCCCCTGAGGGAGCTGGAGGGTGTCGGATGACGTATCAGCAATGTGCCGATTTGCCGTGCGCGCTATGGTTAAGTTCAACACAGTCCAGTATCACCGTCGCCAGAAGCAGGGAAGCGCTGTAGGGCTTAGGCCTGGCCCCAGCAAATGAAAAGTCTCCGGGGCGATGGCGCATCGAGAGGGTGAACACTGCCGCCAACAAAAGCAAGGAGCCCGGCACCCGGCACGCCGTAATCACGGCACTTACGGCTAATGCGGGCTGCAAGTGGTGCCGAACTTCCGGGTCGTGGATCCACCCATCTCAGCTCACCTCTAAGATCTTGTTTTGGAATCCAATTGATTGCTGGCAGTGCCATTATATCATCGACTGGAGAAGCCTGCTTTGGGAATCGTATTCCCCTGGCCGCTACAACCGTGATGCGATCGTGATCGGGCTGGCCTCGGCCTGGTTGTCCCCAAAGCGGTGAATGCCGGGTGCTGAGACATGGCCAGATCACCTCTGGCCTCCACAAAATTCCAGGATCGGTTGGTTATAAATAAAGAAAAGATGGTTCTGGCCCATGGAATGCACTTGTTCGGTGATGTGATGATCTGGCTTGTTTAGAGTGGATGGGCGATAGAACTTGTCCTTATCGGGCCACACCACTACTTCCGCTCCATCTGGTGCGGATGAATGACCGGTTCCACCACCGGCGAAGCCACGATATATACGTGTACTATATAATAATAAATCGATCTCGTGCCATTAAACGTATTGCAATGATCATGCTCGAAAAATGTGACCTTTTAAGAGTGCTTTACTTCGTCAACGACTGCGTAATGCACCCACGTAAAGCCACTGATGTCAATAGAGAAACGCACCGGAAGATCGCCGCCACGTCAGAGTCACGGAGATCACTTTCAGAATGTCCAGCACAGTATCCACAAGAAGGTTTTCATTAAAGGGAGATAATCTCGCTCCAAGATTAAAGAAGGCCGGGATTCTATTTTCGCATGATCTTGATACACCGTTCCTGTGTTGTTACCACCCTTCTTTTTGCATTGAAAGCTGTCGTCAGAGCTTGACCAAAAAAGATATTTACATCTATAGCACCCCTGGATGCCCAATAAAAAAGATTTCATCTATAGAATATATAAACTCGCAGGTTTGACTGATAAAGTTAGATAGGACTTGGCTAGAAGAGGTTACTGTGAATGGAGACAGATGCCCTCTGGGCCGCCCGTCACGTGGGTTTTAACGTGAGAGCCCACCCTTGCAAAATATCTTGCATTAGCATGATCTCTATTTGGCAAGAGCCTACCGGGATAGTATGATAAGCTGTGTCATGAGATAGATCTCCCTCACTTAGGCCGAGGTTCCCGTTGAAATAAAAAGGTACGCGTGGGATTGACACGTGGAAGAAGTGTGAGTGAACACTCCTTCCGTACACGTTTTAGGGCAATAATTGAAGCCCAAAGTCTTATCGAAAATGAAGTGGGTGTGATGGAGATGGAGGTTGTGACCTCGGGTAGACAGCCGTTTGTGGACTAGGATCCGGGGTCGCCACTTTTGGTTAGGAAGATGCTCGGCAGCAAATCAACGCAGAAAAGTTCAAGAAGAAATACAGACCCAGACTCGAAAATTTGATATGAGGATTGAAAATTCAACATGTATATAAGGTTAATTAATGATGCCCATGCGGGAATTGTAAATTTTGTGTTTAATATAGCGTGTTTCCCCAGAACCGTACTTCCTTCACCTAGCGTAGATATTTCCCCGCATTTCAGACTAATGTCACTATACACGAAGCGATCACTATCCTTCCTAGCACCTTTCTGGATAGTATTTTGTTTTTGTTTTTACTAATCTGCAATAATAGTCCAGAACGCACCAGGTACCTTACGTGTCAACAAGGGTCTAAAGGTGGTGTGTGTTACCGCTGGTGACAACTTGAAAATTAGCTCCTCTGGGCGCCTCACGTGTGATGCTGCATACGACCTAGCCCAATATGGCCTCTCGCCTTTCCCCATCTGAATATCGCTTCGAGTTTGCCTACGATTAGCCCTATCAGGTGTCGAATTCCAAAAGGTATAAACAGGTTTGTGACTATCGATGGTTACAATTACGGCCTGTCTGCCAATTGATGTGTGATTCAAGCCGGCCCGAATGAGAGCCAAGCTTCACCAAAACGTTCTTTTGATCTTGGGGTGTGTTAAGAGAGACAATTAATGCATGACTTTGCGATGTGGAAAAAACAACGATAGGTGGAAGACAAAACTTCACTCTCCAACCGCGAGATAAATGGCACGGGATCTCACTAGCTAACTTATACCCATTGGCTCATGCGGGGTGTGCGCCACAGGTCATCTTACTTGGCGAGCTAAGTTGGTCACAGAATTGAGACAGCTACATAATTAGTATGGTGTTTTGGGTAGTAATCTCTTGTAGATGTCACGGTATTGTGACAAACTCGGATAATGAGTAAATGAATATAAATGTGGCAACTGACCCGTCCATATTGGCCAAAACTACAGCCTATCAAGTTTGGAGGTGACAAAGACTACTTCAAAATGACTATTCTGATCAACTTTGGCATTTTTACAGTATGCCTATTGGCCCCTTGGGCCCATGGGGCGGTTATGATGAAGCGGAGTGATGTGCCTTCCGAGTATTACATCCCTCCTTATTACCCTGCGCCCTACGGCGGTTGGGTCGACGAGTGGTCTGGAAGCTACAAAAAAGCCAAGTCTTTGGTAGATTCCATGACGTTGGCCGAGAAGACCAACATTACAGCAGGAACTGGGATATACATGGGTAAGTACTTTTCGAACAAAAGAAACTAGTTTCACACTCTTCAAAATCGGAGCATGAGCTGATGAAATTCAGGGTAATGCTTCTCCAATATCTCTCTACTGTCTTTCAACGCTGTACATTTGCCTTGGCCATTAGCTGACCCATTTTCTCAAGTCGCTGTGTCGGAAATACTGGTTCTGCACTCCGTATTGGCTTCCCTCAACTCTGTTTGAATGATGCCGCGAATGGTGTCCGTCAAACCGATAATGTAACGGCTTTTCCGGACGGAATCACCGTCGGCGCTACATTTGATAAGAGCTTGATGTACCAGCGCGGTGTCGCCATCGGGAAAGAAGCCCGTGGGAAAGGCGTAAACATCTGGCTGGGGCCATCCGTCGGCCCTTTAGGTCGCAAGCCCAAGGGCGGCCGCAGTTGGGAGGGATTTGGCACGGACCCAGTGCTCCAAGGGTACGCCGGGGCACTGACTATCAAGGGAGTACAAGAGCAGGGCGTGATTGCGACCATTAAACATTTGATAGGAAATGAACAAGAGATGTACAGAATGTTTAATCCATTTCAGCAGGGGTACAGCTCAAACATTGGTGAGTTTAGCCTATTTTGAATGCGAGATCCGGTCTCGTTTCAATGAGCTAATTTCATAACAGACGATCGAACAATGCACGAAATCTATCTTTGGCCATTTGCTGAAGGCGTCAAAGCTGGTGTTGGGTCCGTGATGACGGCCTATAATGCTGTTAGAACTCTCCTCGACTGCTGCATTCAGTTTGCATCTCTGATTAGCTAACCACAGAATAGGTCAATGGCTCTGCTTGCAGTCAACATCCCTATCTAATCAATGGCCTCTTGAAGGATGAGCTCGGCTTTCAAGGCTTCGTCATGACTGACTGGCTTGCCCATATGTCTGGTGTGCAGTCTGCCCTTTCTGGACTGGATATGGACATGCCTGGAGACACTCAGATACCGCTATTCGGAAACAGCTATTGGATGTATGAGTTAACACGAGCTACATTGAATGGATCGGTACCCATGGACCGATTGAATGATGCAGCGACTCGAATCGTGGCGGCATGGTATCAGATGGGCCAAGATTCAGGCTTCCCCGCCCCGAACTTTGATACAAACTCCGACAGCGCAATTTCTGCATTATACCCAGGTGCATGGCCATTCAGCCCGCAAGGACTAGTCAACGAGTTCGTTCAAGTCCAGGATGACCATTACCTCGTGGCACGGGATGTTGCCCGAGATGCCATCACCTTGTTGAAGAATGCAGATAACTTGCTCCCCATCTCGACTTCCAGCTCAATCAAAATTTTTGGTACGGATGCCCAAACCAACCCCGACGGGCCAAACGCTTGCACTGATAGAAACTGCAACACCGGCACCCTTGGCCAAGGTTGGGGGTCTGGCACGGTAGACTATGAGACATTTAACAGTCCCTTCGATGCTATTTCTAAGAGAGCCAGCAATGTGAAGGCCTACTACACGGATAAGTTCCCTTTGAGTGGAACTCAATCAGCTGACGACATCGCCATCGTCTTCATTTCGTCTGACGCTGGGGAGAATACCTACACTGTCGAAGGCAATCACGGTGACCGCGATGCCTCCGGGTTATACGCATGGCATGGGGGTGATCAACTCGTCAAAGATGCTGCAAAGGCATATTCTAACGTGATCGTTGTTGCTCACACGGTCGGCCCTCTCATCTTGGAAAACTGGATCGATCTTCCGTCAGTGAAGGCGGTCCTAATCGCCCATCTTCCCGGCCAGGAAGCCGGAGAGCCTCTTGCAGACATTTTATTTGGAAAGACATCTCCAAGCGGGCATCTTCCATATTCAATAATCAAGAGCGAAGACGATTATCCCGACAGTGTCATGGTCCTAATCAATTCTGCTTTGGGCAACCAACCTCAAGATACATATTCTGAAGGGCTTTATATCGACTATCGTTGGTTAAATAAGCAAGAAATCAAACCAAGATATGCATTCGGTCATGGCTTGAGCTACACTAATTTTAGCTTCATTAAACCGAGCATCAAAAAGGACACGCAGATGAGCAAATATCCACCTACAAGACCAGCCAAGGGTACCGTACTCGACTACGCGCAAGACATCCCGAAATACAGTGAGGCCGTCATGCCTTCTGGGTTCAACACAGTATGGCGTTACATCTATAGCTGGCTGTCAGATTCAGACGCTGCATCTGCTGCATCAAAGACAGACAAATACCCATACCCCACCGGGTACTCTACAACTCAGAAATCAGGTGCTCGAAGTGGAGGAGGCCAAGGAGGCAACCCCGCCCTCTGGGACACTGCCTACACAATATCCGTAACCGTGACAAACACGGGCAGCAAATATTCTGGCAAAGCTTCGGTCCAGCTTTACGTCCAGTTTCCCGACGACACCGATGTTGAGACGCCCATCATTCAACTCAGAGACTTTGAAAAGACCAGCGAACTAGCCCCTGGTAAAAGCGAGACAATCGAATTGACCTTGACTCGGAAGGATATTAGCATCTGGGACGTCACGACCCAGGACTGGAGGGTGCCTGTCGTAGATGGCGGATACAAGGTGTGGCTTGGGGAGGCCAGTGATAAGCTGAGTTTGGTTTGTTACGCCGATGATCTGAATTGCAAGAGTGGTGTTACGGGACCTGTTTGATTGAAATTCTTGGGATAGGGTGGCAGAATAGTCCCAACAATTGTCCATAATTGAACCTCGCCTGACAAATGGCGCGCGTCTTGACATGATGTGATAAGAGATCATTTGCAGGCTGACCATGGCCCAATGCAGGCTTCCATTGCTTGCATATATCCAAAAAGAAACATCCGTCGCTATCGATACTGGTGGTATCAATGAGGTGATTGCTAATGAATGGTTTGCACAATAGTTCAAGATGGATTTTCCCACGTATTGATGCAATATCTCAAAGTTGTAAATAGACTGGTTATGTATAGTGATATTTAAGAAGTTGTGAAATGATCAAGTGTACTTTTATGAAAACCAGAAGCAGGATCGTTAGCCTCTCCACAAATCACAACCTTAGCCTGGGCGTAGTGCTTTTCCGGGATAGCTAAAGATTTTGGGGTGGAGAAATTTCAAGCTGACGTGAGATTTTAGTACAAGCCATGTGTTCAATAAAAAAGCAAAGAAAAGGATACATTTAATGTACTACTCCAACCTCCCGGAGTAAGAATTCCAGTGCCTCCAAATTGAGGGTACCCTTGGCAACATGCAAGCCTTAAGTCGCTGGGTTGGCGCACTGCTTGGCGCGTCGCATTATCCAATAGTAGAAACTGACGAAGTGTTTCCATTGCATCTTCTCGACAATCTGGCCACCGGAAAAGTTATTGTGCTATGCCAGACTCTGAAATTTGACCAGGTTCTAGATGCTGATAAGCTACACGATGGCCTCGTGCGACTAATTCAAAATGGCGACTGGAGGAAGCTTGGTGGCAGACTGCGCACGAAGGTGAGACGCAGTTGAATATTACAGGCTGTTTGCGGCTGCTAATATTATTCATTTCAGTCTGATGGCTCTCTAGAGGTTCATGTGCCAAAAGACTTTACTCAAGAGCGTCCAGCAGTCGGCTTTACGACACAGGCTTTTGACGTCAGCATCGAGGAGCATAGTCTTGGGAAACAACTGCCAAAATCAACCACCGGTCCCTCTTTACAGCCAGGCCCAACTGATTTCAGGGACTTTTGTGGCGGCTCCGATGTGCCAAGTACTCTGCAAGACTATCTCATCAGCGATCGCCCCATACTAGGCCTTCATGTTGCCTCATTTACCGATTCCACCATTGTTTCTCTGACTTGGCCACATGCAATCGCCGGTGCTTTGGGCTTAAAGGAAATATTTTCAGCTTGGTCTAAAGCGTTGAAAGAGGAACATGATATTCCACCGTTGTTGGGGGCTCGCGAGGATGTTCTCGATGCGATCGCGACTCGTGCCAACAGCAATTCACCACCATATTCCATGGAACCAAGTGAGATTAAAGGCTGGGGCTTTTTCAAGTTTGCTATTCGACTACTTTGGACGGTCTTTTGGCGCCCAACAGTCGAATCCCGCACGCTATTCTTGCCCCGCAAGTTTGTGTCGCAGCTCAGGTTAAACTCGATGGAAGAGCTTGAGCCTACCACAGCAGGCAGCACTCAATTTCTCAGCGAAGGTGATATTTTGACGGCATGGGCATCTAGATTTGTTGCCCGTGCTCGTGGGGGATCGCGCCCAATACTACTATTCAACCCCATGGATGTCAGCAGTCGACTTGATGCTTTGAAGGCAGCCGACGGAGTCTACGTACAAAACATGGCCTGTGCCACGTATACCACAGTGAATGCTGAGACTTCGCTAAATAAGCCACTCGGAGAGCTAGCACGTACGGTGCGCCTGAGCATCCAACAGCAAGCCAAGGAGGAGCAAATACGTGCACAATTGCAAGTTTTCAGGAAGCTTCAGAATGATCAAATTGAACCGCTGTACGGAGATTCTGATTCGCGATTGGTCGCTTTTTCGAATTGGACCAAGTTCGATATGTTTAAAGCTGTCGACTTTAGCCCAGCAATTTCCAAAATATCGCCCACTGCTGGCGCTAGTATGCAACTCGGTAAACCGGCCTACATGCATTGCTTATCCCTGGGCGAGAATAGATTTCAGAGAGACTGTTTTGGTATCACAGGAAAAGATGTGGATGAAAGTTACTGGATTACTGCTTGTCTTTACCCAGAAGATTGGGAAAGCTTTGAAGACTACATACAGGAAACATGGCAGCGCATCAAATAACCACTCTCCGGGGTTATTTCCTCTTCCATAGAAATGATTTATTAGGCATTTACTGATAAGTCCATAACATGCCAGGGTGAATCCAAGCCAAGAAATTGCTTGGTAAAAGCGTGAAACAAGAAAGATAGGTAAGAAAAGAGTAACTGATCGGAGAGGATACAGGGCAGGCCTAGCCTGTGTGTAATCGGCAATACCTGTCTACAAGTCTTGGACCTACTTGCTGAATCGCCACCAGTCGAAGTTGAAGAGATACCCATCACCATCACCAGTAAAAGTAAGAAAGAGATCATGGCTTCCCTCCGCACCATCAATGTCGCATTCTACCGTTGTCCATACCTGCCAGCCTCCGGTGGCGGGCACTGAGCAGGTACCAACAAGTACGCCATCCTTGCTATCCAAACGGATTTCAATGTTGCCACCATTGGTCGCCGAAGCTACACTAGCTGTGAACGAGGTTGGCCCGTCGCCAAAGGCCACACCTTTAACTTTGACGTAATCACCGTCATTGATATCGGCGAGGTTGATTCCACCCTCGCTGCACACTTCGGTCTCCACTCCGTCGGACCATGCGATCAGTTCAGCCTCTTGTCGCTCATAGGGGTCAACAGATCGGACTTGCAGCGGCCCGTCCGAAGTCATGTGCAATTCCGGAAACGTGCCATCCGAGTTGTAGGCAAAGCTTTCCACGGCCACCGAACGAGTAAAGCCTCCACCGCCGGGCAAGGCGCCATTATGGTAGAACAGGTATGAAGTTCCCTCGTAATCAACGACGCCGACGTGGTTCGTAAAGCTATTGCCCTCGGATGCCATGATAAGACCACGATAAGTCCAAGGCCCGGTAGCACTGGGACCTGTAGAGTAACGAATATCCTCCGGGCAACACTTGGCTGCATATAGCATATAGTATGTGCCATTACGTTGGTACAACCATGGACCCTCCGCGTACATCGTGGGTCGATCCGGGTCATCAGGACGAGCCCCGAAACCCTCAGCAGTGAGATTAACCTTCGCCATCTCTCCACTATAGGAAACCATATCCTCGTTCAGCTTCACATACCAGAGATTCGGGTTGCCCCAGTACATGTAAGCTTGTCCGTCGTCATCAATGAAGACGGTCGGGTCGATCTCTGCATTCTCGAGGAGGGGGCCGCCAATGGCATCGACATATGGCCCGGTGATGCTGTCACTGACCCCCACACCGATGGCCATTCCTCCATCGGTGTGATGAATGGGGACGTAAAAGTAGAACAGGTTGTTGCGAAAAATCACTTGTCCAGCCCAGGCGTTCGCATCAGCCCAGGAAAACGTGGCCAAATCCATAGGTGATCCATGGTGTTGCCAGTTCGCCATGTCATTAGAGGAGAAAACCCGCCAGTCGCGCATGTCATAGTTTGTGGAGCCATCTTCATCATGGCCAGTGAAGACGTAGACGCGGCCATCGTGAACAAGCGGGGCCGGGTCTGCCGTGAAGATCGTTTGAACTATGGGGTTGTCGGCCTTAGCAATACTGACTTGGCCCAAAAGCGTGCTAGCAATCAAGCAGACTTGTGCCGCTAGAGAATATTGGGAGGCTTTCATATTGGTGTTTTCCAACGAGGTAGGTAATAGATGATTTTTATATACAGGAGAAATAATCTGAATGCGTTAAAGATTAAGATGATAAAGAGTCAAGTTAAACGCATTTCACAGGAGCATCGAGTGTTTAAATATTTTCGAATATGAGGATGGCCCGTTTTGATGGCTATCGCAATATGAAAACTAAGCTACAAAGGAGAGACGCCCATCACTTCCTGCCAAGTAGACTGAATGGAGATGTGACCAAGCCGGAAAAATTCATGAAGTCAGATGCAACCCTCCAGGCGAAATTAGATGATGGTTACTTACTATGTGCAATCACCCACAAATCTCACACAAGCAATCCACTTAAACAAGATAGAAGAAAGAATTTAGCCTGTAATAGTCAATCTTCGAGAGAAAGTCCATGGTTAAAACAACCGCCATGACGCCGTGGCCGTATCCTAAGACCGATTGGTGCGGGAGTGCCACAATTCCCAATAGCACTTTCTATCCGCCTGATTCTGGCGGCGTAGCAACGTTGCACATATATCTAATAGTCAGGAGGAGGTTCTTCCGAAATGCATGAAAACAAATCGGCCCATATCCAGTCCCACTAGTTAGCCGGCTCCTTCGAGAACCCAGCCGCGTTTAGCTAGACAAGATGCAATCAGATGACAACAATGAAATCATTTCAATAGCATGATATCTTTACTATTCTTATGGCACTGTGGCCGATGGCTACGATGGGATCTCAGTGATTTGATGGATGTAAACATGTACTGCGCATAATTGTCACCAGTTCATTGAACGGCTCGGAAGCAATTCCGATGATCGGAACCTCGCCCGACGATCGCCATTACTTCGCCAAATTCGTCCCTTGCATCGGCTCATGTTAAGCTGAAGACAGGGAACACCTATCAATCTTGCTAGTGGATGCAATCTATGTTATTTAACCAAGATGTGGGTGGAGGTTCCAAGGGTCCCTGTCCCGCAGCCCCCTGGAGGCAGGGATTTTAACCCACTTGGCGACCACTCCAAACTATTTCGCTCCCGAGTTTCTGAATGGATCAAAGCATCATCGATGACCATACGAGAGAAGGCTCAATTTAGCCCCAATTAAAAATGAATAGATGATATCAGCCGGCTTAGTGTTTACTCTAGTCAATCGCAAGATGAGCATATAGATGGGTAATCAGAAATTAGGGCAATTTGTTCCTTCAACTAATTATTTCTGTCACTTGCCGATAATAAAATAACAAAGTCAAGGTCTAGAAGCATATTACAGCCTCCTAAATTATATTCTAGGCATTGGTGAAAGAGCTAACGCGGACAGAACCTCCCAAAGCCTTGCCTGCAAAGTTGAAAATGCCGTAGCGATAACCCATGAAGAACTCCCACGCATTGTTCAGTTCATAGGCAGACCCAATATTCTCAAAAGTCTCTCCGTCAGTACTATAGCTAAAAACCGCATTCCCCGCTCCCCCAGGCCTAATGTCAGCCACAATGCGGAGGTGAACTTGACGGGATGAAAAGCCAGACTTTCTTTCCACAACAGTCCCCGTTGAGTTCGTGGTCCAATCGGAATTCATGTTTACACCCGTGACAAGAACAAGAGAGTAGTCGTCTCCACTTCGTTCTATTCCGATGTAGGCCGATTTATCCCGGAACACAGCGAAGCCGGTGCGATCGCCATCCGCCATGTCAGAGAAGTCTAGCAATATTGTTCCAGTGCCAATAGGACCATGAATACGGTGGGTCAAAGTATTGCGAGCCTGGTAGAGGTCGTCTGTTACAGTAACCGTCCGTAGAGTGAGGCCATCATTGACAGTGTAGCCATCAGTATCAGGATTATGATTCCATTCCCATTGCGGCTTGAGTGCTGAACCCGAGAAGGTATCAGTACCGATGGTGCTGGGGACATCAACACGTGATAGAGGATAGTCATAGTCTCCCCATTCGCCGTTGACTGTGACCAAGGAAGGGAAACCGTCGTCGCCCCAAGTGATAGGTGCAAGAACTGGAGAGCGGCCGCCTGGGTATGCATCTATAAAGCCCATATAGTACCAAGAGTCATCCTGAGTTTCAACCAAGCTTCCTTGATGAGGTGCCCCCGAATTAGGAACGGAAGTGAGAGTGATGGTGTCCACTAGCACTTTGATCTCGTACGGACCCCATGGACTGGAAGATTTCAGGATGTACTGGGCATTTGGAGGCCTGGTGAGGAAGATATAGTAGTTCCCTTCGCGTTTATACATTCGAGAACCTTCCAGATAGCCAATGTCGGAGGGAGTCTCAAACACAACTTCCTGCTTGACCTCGGAGAAGGCATCGGCTGAGAGCTGGGCTACTCGAATGTTGGTGGAACCAAATGCGACATATGGAGTATCGTCATCATCAAAGAGGAGACCGACGTCGTAGTAGCACTGGTCTATTGTCGCCTTCTTCGACCATGTACCAGCCGGATCAGCAGATGTGTAGATGTAGGTCTTGCTGAAATCAATGCATGCAACAAAGTACCAGAGATTGTCGCTTTCGCGATGCCGAAGAGATGAAGCCCAAATGCCCCCGACATAGCCCCTCTCACCATCAAGTAGGTTATACTTGGATGCGAAGTCGAGGGTAGGGACTGAATGGCCGATGTATTCCCAGTTGACCAAGTCGTAGGAGCGGAGTACTGGAGCTCCTGGGGAATAATGCATGGTTGAAGCGGTCATGTAAAATGTGTCCCCGACGCGGTGGACTTCATTATCGGCCAGATCTTCCCAAATCACAGGGCTTGAGAAGGTTTCTGCCATGACCATAGCCAAGACGGATAGAATAAGAAATATAAGAGTTTTCATTGCAACTAAAACTATCCACTTGACAGGGGAATAGTGTTTGAACTTTCTGAGCAGTGATTTCGTTGAATTATCAGGATGATCAACATGCTTTACCTCGTGCTGTTTGTAGTATTTGTACTACTTTCACTATTCACCGTCGTCATCCAGTAAGATAATCATCCGCCGATCAATGTTGCGTAGTAAACGGATCAAGAACCTTGATTTTAGCCTGTACAATACTCCGGGTGGTGCCCCAGGCCCCACAGAGCTCCCTATGAAGGGAGTTCAGACGATGTAACTGTGATATTGAAGTCCCGCTATGCATAATTGGTGCGCCTGGCGACAACCTTGCAGCCACGTTTTCAGGAACTGCCGATGCGGCCTATTCTTCAGTGCAACCTCAAATCAGGAGATGCCCCTGGATATTTCAAGCACAACCTCTAGACTTTTGCGAGCCAAGAGTATAGTCGCCTGACTCGTTGAGAATAGATCGTCGGAGGGTACTCTCGGATAATTGTACAACTTATCCCTGGCTAAATGGTGGAAGAAAGAGGGGAAACTGCATTTGGCGCCCGGGACATTACAATTGCATGAAGTATATGATCTATGGCATGAGTTTCTAAATTGAAATTGGGCCAGCGGAGGATAAGTGTACGCATCATTTAAGCTCCTGTGGATGAGATGTGACACCAATATGAGGACATCAAATAGGCTGCCTGAAATCGCAGTAAGAAAAGATTTTTAGAGCATGATTGGAAAAGATTTCCATTAGTCCATCTCGAAACCTGACCATTGGGGGAATACGGTGCTCGCGTATTCAGAACCAATCCCTTTATTCCGTGCAAAATCTGTAAAGGCCAGTAGACCCTCGTTAATCTGACAATCAGCGATTCATCGATCATGTCACAGTCGCTCCAGTAAAATAAATGATGAAAGTGGGCACATTTTCATACCCACGACAGCCCTACATGGATACCTGGAAGGGAGCCTACTGGGCAAATCCGCCTGGCCCAGCTGGGTTGTGCCATTGGCCACACCGTAAAACCGTTTAGCCACACTCGGAGCATTCAACAAACTCTAGGTCCATAGTAAAATTGTGGTAGAGAGGCCTGGGCACCTTAATAGCATGCTTGAGTTTGTATTATAATACCAGTTTCATATGTTAATTATATTAAACCTTCGCTTTCTACTATCAGGTTCTTCATATTTGCCTATTATTACCAGTTTTAACTACTGGAGTCCTTGCGTTTATCATTAGAATCGCGATTAGCATAACATTCCGTTCGAACCGTACTGGTTGTCCTGCCGGATATACTAAAAGTCCTTCGAGATTTGGGAATAAGCTCCGTTGGGCGGGAGCTGAGATCTGCGCCTTGCCAAATCCGCAGATATGGACGTAACGATGGTAAAATGGCGATAATTAACCCGGTATGCCCATCTGCAACCGCAAGAGCCTCTGTCGGATGCTATTAGTTAAGCGGCATAAACAGATGTCGAGATTTACGTACCGCCTGTAGTCAGAGCTGGGGGAGGGGCGACCAGAGCTTGCACCACCCACCATCGGGCGAACATGACGGAAATATTGATGACACCGAGAGAAAAGGTAAGGCTGGCGCTAATTTTCTGCGCTCTTGTCATATTCGTTCTGCTGATGTAAATGAGGGGCAGAAGGAAAACTAAACTTCCGTCAGTGATTGGCAGCAACAACAGGTCAAAGTCCGTACTGCAAATATCGCTCGTAAAATGGAATGCCCATCCCAGATTATCATTTACCCTGAACCAATAATCAGGGCAAGTCGCCGTGAGTGACCTGGACCACACATTAGCTTCGCTCCACACTCGCCATTGTGATACCTACCAATAACATGACATTTTATTCAAAAACAGAATCAGGAATATTGTCGTGAAGAGTCCAACCAGACAATAAGCCATCAGGCAATAGAGAGCAATCCTCAACTTTCGAGACTGTTGAGCAAAGACTTCGTAGTAAAGAGCCAGTAACGCGGCTTTGTTGAAGTATTGTTCCAAATAAAACGGAAAGTACAAGACGTAGAAGATCTGCCCAACCATTGCGTCAGTAAATGGTTGTTTTTGCGGATAATGAACTGGCAAATGATCTCCAAATACCTTCAACACGTCGACGAGTTGCGCCTCCGTCCCGTTCCACTTCTCCAGTGCGAAATCCATCCATGGCTGATATACCCCTCGAAGGTGCAAAACCGTATCGACAGCACCCAGAGAGATGCCGGAGAGGAAAGCCGCCAATATAAACCAATCGCTAAGAACGAATCGCTTCCCGAGGTGGTAGAGTCGTAGATTGAGTCGCGCAAGTAAAAGGAGGAAAGCGACACTGAGCAACGACCACTCAATGGCCTGACCAATAATTAGATATACAATCATCGGAATCGTGAAGTTAGCAAGCACTTACAATGAGGCCTTCGCCCGATATTCCCCTCTTCATCTTGGTGTTTGCGGCTGATTGCCAATACAAAGAAATCTACGTTGGCTCTTCAGCGGAGTCTGCTGATGGAGATGAAGGAGTCGCGGAATTGAATCCGTCGCCCCGTATTTGATGCATTCCTTGATCAAGCTTGAGAGCCTGAAGGTTTAATGGTGTTTTTGTCTACAGCCACGACTGCTTTAGTGGAAGCTTAAGTCGAGTCGTTTCCGCTTCCGAATTAAGTTAGGTTGGGTTGAAAATGATTCATAGTCACCTTGTCAGAGACGTATGAAAACCAGGCCTCGACATGGCAGCTCACAGCAATGATTTAATATCTATCCAAGGTTTATGGCGTTGGACTGAGGCCGAATTTTGAGTTGCAAGGCGTAATTCCACGTTGGAAACTGCTTGTGTCGGTTCACGGATTGATGCCACTACATTCCAGCACCAGTCGCTCTAAAATATCACTTTCAATCAATGAGAGCATGATAAGAATCAAGGTCTTGAACAATTACCGCCATAAAATAGCAATCTGGGTGATGATGATCTTTTCAATTTTATTAACTTGCCCGACTTTGCTTACTTGAGTCAGTTCATCCACGAATTCCTCAACCGACCATCCATGTCTTTGCATTCCTTGCACACGTATAAACCTAAGAACTCTTTTAGAATGTGCAGAGGCACTGGTAGAAACCCGCAAAAGGTTCTCGCTCCCACAGCTGCCTGCGCCTTGGATGAAGGCCAGTAGCGAGGCACTTGTCTGGATAGCTCCACAGTTAAATTGATAATTACTGAACGTGCTAGGCCTGAATAGAACAGACCACCACGTTGCCAACTGTGGCAACGTTGGATTTGTTACCAAAGTTTCGACGGATGGCCGTCATAATCCACCTTAACAGTGATTCTTATTCGCCAAGTCTTAATCGACAAGCGCCCCGTTCCAAAGTTTGAGCTAATCGCATCATGCTGTGTTGTGTTTGATTGAAACCTTGGCGAGCCCGTTTTCGGTATCGTACCGGAGCTTTGGGTCCTTGCCCGGCGCGTTCCAGGCTTGTGGTATATTTTAATCAGCTGGTCGGTTTTTCCGTGCTCCACACGGCCAGACCCTGCGACCTTGGAAGTACCGAGGCTCAACTGAAACATCCATGATCAAGCCATATCAATATACATCATTTAAAAATCATTTAGGATCTTTTCCATAAATAGGGATCTGTAATTTTGCTAAGTATACCTCTCGCAATTTTGGTGCATTTGGGAGCAGTGTCCTTGTTTATAACATCGCTACTTGCGAGGGCCGTCGAGCTGACCACAAAAGAGGACCATGGTTAGGTTGGAAACGAAAAGCAAAACAGAGTTGCCGAATTGTCGCCGAGGTATGCTGTTGTAGCGCTTTCATTGCGATCCGGCCGAAAGTTCAATTAGGTCATCATTATAAAAGGCCTTCCAGCCCCAGCTAAATTACGTAGTTATTGCGACATGCGCAACCTAAACTAAAAAGTCGCCGCCCAAATCAATCCAAGAGACCATTCCTCAAACTCCCCCGAATTGTAATAAATGACTCCTTAAACACCATCACAGGAGACAAGTTCCTTTCAGCTAGTCAAGTTCTAGACCCGTCAACAAAAGATCTAACAGAGCAGCCGCTGCACCTGGATATATTTTTCACATTTTGCTGAATCCAAAACAATCAAGCCGACCGATAGTCTGCAGGCACAGTTAGCCGTCGTATTATAATTACACTTACCCATTTTTCCGGGCTCTAGCTTTCTACTCGAATTCATACCATCGTTCCATTCGAGCGCTCTTGTGCTTCCAAGTTGAACAGCAATAGTCACGGCATTCAAATTCTCTCAGACAAGCGCCCTTCTAAGATCCTCCAGGTTTTCAGACCGTAGTTGTATTGGGGTGGATGTGCGATTTTCTGTGCCAACCGTCGTTTTGCGATCCTTCAATATCTTTTTATTTTATCTACATTACTATGTCTTATGGAATCGCAGGAGTGGAATTCTATTTACATATAGGGTGAAAAATGGACATTATCGGTATGCACATCATGTCTATCACGGCCGTGCATCATCAAGCTTGAGTCGGCGCTTGTGTCATAAGATATTGCTAACGAGTGGATTAAATAAAGAGCGACCAGTAGCTATCAGACTACTAAAGAAAAACGTTACAAAATGTTCGTACAAGTGAATAGAAGCACATTCTTCCACGATTTTCTCTCAGACCACAACGAACCCCAAACATCACCACCATTCATCAACTTGACTAAACAGGTGTCAAAGAGCCACCACCAGTCAGAGAGACAGTTTCACCACTAGAAGAAGAGCTCCCTAGGCTACCGTAGTAAATGGTGTAGCCGTTGCTGTTGATGTTGGAAAAGGTGGTATCATCATCCTCAAGAATGGTCACGTACGAGTCGCCTGTGACCTCCCAGGTAGAACTAGAGTCAATGGACAAGGTGACGCTGGAGGCCGAATCGTCGGAGTTAACGATACCAGAAAGCGTGCTACTATCGGTAAGATCCAACTCCAGGGTACTGACCGAGTCAACATAGACATCGCCGGTGATGTCAGTCCCCGAAAGAGTAATGATGCCGCCACCACCGTTGCTTCCTGATGTTCCCCAGTCATCTGCAGAGAAGTTTGCCAGAATACCGGACTCAATAGAGACGGTAACATCAGTGAGGTAGACATATACATCAATGTTACTTGCAAACACCAAGCCATAGGTGCCTCGAGTCTCGGAGACGGAGCCACCGTTGACGTATGCATAAGCGCTATTTCTGGTGCTCGAAGTGACGGTGCTCATAAACTGAAAGACGCCATGCTCATTGGGGGCAGCAGATATATCGGGCGTGTTTAGTGTCCATGAGTTTGCCCCGTCGATGACACAGGCAGGAGATTCAGCGGAAGTCCCTGTGAGATCGTCGACCGTGATATTGCCAGTAGAATAGACGAGGGCAGACTTCGAGCCGTAGGTGTATACCTGCGCAGTCTTGACAACAATCGTACCGCCACCAGTATCAGTGGCAATGGCACTGCTGGACGTTCCATATGTGCTACCGGTGAGGTCTTCGGCATAGATGTAGCCGCCGGCAGTGTAAATACCGTGGCCAAACTCGCCGATGCAATAAAAATCCAAATTGTACAAGTAAGCATAGGTTCCGTCCTCGTACGTGTGCAAAGCATTCGATCCAAGATCATCAGTTTCGATGTAACAGTCAGTCAGGTAGACAGTGCCTCCCTCCTGAATCGCGATGGCCGCGTTGAGTGCGGACTGTGAGCTGTCTTCAGTCGAGGACGTGTTTCCAGATTTGATAAAAGTGACATCAGAAGCATAGGCAACTCCCGACTCCTCTACCAATAGGACACTTTCATCGGTTGCAGTGGCCGTAATGGTGGTTGAAGTGATTGTGGTGGTTGTATCCGAAACCGTAACGGCTGCAGTTGAAACATAGACAGCATCAACTGGGCGCAAAACGCCGCATAGGACGCCTGCAGAGACGAGACCCACAAGCTTTTTCGAAAGTGCCATGGTTGTTTCCTAGGACGATGAACAGATCAATAGATGATGGGGAGGGATGCTTGGAATGAATTTCAAAGCTGTAAGCGACAAGTACGGGTCTTTATATCCTCAAAATGATGTTGATCATGTTGATGAGGATAAGATAATCCCGTGCGTGGGGCCGAAATGAAGTGCTCATGCAAACTGGTATTGATCCCAGAATAGATGACCAAGAAGAAGGCACACAGGCGAGTTGGAATAAGGCTTCGGGATGTGGGCAGGATTAGAAATAGTCCCAGTGCCCCGGACTAACTCCTTATTGGATCTCGTTGTGTGTATCAATTCAGGCATTCCAGATCTAGCCTTATATGAATACGCGCATAGTCATGGGTATTTTCAGAAGATGTATGCGCGTACAGCACTACCTTCACCCTTCAATGTTAGACCCTTGAATATGATGGGCTTAGTTCAACACAGCCTCTATTTTTCTCAAAAAAAGTTCAATCGTTACACTTCATAAAGGCTCCCCGTTTCCATCTCATGTTTTGATCGTTCCACTCTTACTCAATCGAGAGCTCCTCTTCACAAACGCAGAGCAAGGATACAAGATCACGAGCACGAATTTGCTCTCGGTCACAAATGGACTGATGCCGAATGCAACCGTTACTCGGCTCCACATATTACTAAAATCATCTAGTTGCGGTACACAGTGATGAACATGTATGCCCGCCTCCCGAACTAAACGGTGTTGTGGCTGATATTCCTCTCAACCACTACGAAACGGAGGAACAATTAACTTGTTCTGTAAGTTAAAACGTATGCTTTTTGGGTTGTTCCTCCAATCAAATCAACTATTTTACAGCACATTGTGTCAATGCGCTAGTCCATATTCTAACTTCTAGTTGATGACCTCTTTCACACCTGTTGGGTTACATCGCAAACCGTAGGGGCGCATAAACCCCAGGATTTGCGGGGTTGATTCGCAAAGGAACACGCGTCCCGACGTCGGCAAGATGGCCACTTCCATTTAGATGACTTTGGTATTCTTTTTCAGGTCCCCATGCGAACGCATCTGGTCTTCTCAATGTTCCCCACATCCCGTTCGTCTCGCACCACATTCTCTTCTAATGACGCGCTTGTGCTGCGACCATGTCACCTGGTTGAACATAATCCATGGCAGAAGCCGAACTGGCCCACATCAAAGGTTTCCGATGGAATAACCATGCTAATGCATGGATTGCTTAGCCTCATACCATTTCAATCTACTAGGACAGTTGGAGACCGTGGACAGCAGCCTTGGGTATATCCCGGGCGATGGCCCATAAGTATTCTAACCGGCACCATGATTCTAAGTGGTCAAAAGATTGGCCGTTTAAAATCGCTACAGCAGTAGATCGATCAACTCATGTCGACTGCGTTTTGAACCAAGCGACTAATTTTAGCTCAATTTTCTGGGGCATACTTCTGGGTCGTAATTACATGGCTTCAAATCATCTACCCTGCTTCTGTTTCCAGCAACACGCTTACATTTCCTCCTGATGCTCTTCTTCCTTCTTTGGTGGGGGAAGTGTAACGAAAGCACCGCATCCAGAAGTCTTGGTCTTGCACTTCAAGTAATCGGTGAAGATGCAGCCAAACCCGCATGAACCACCTTCGATCTGGGTGCAAGTCAAGCGCTCGCCCATGTGGAACTCCTAAACCCTAGTTAGCAGAATACATAAAACAATATCAAGTACTGCCTACATCTGCAAAGCATGTTGCGGTTTCGCAGTTGTCTTCTCTGCACAGGCATGTGACACTTTCCGAGAAGTTACCCTTCTTGTGGTCATAGGGATCTGTAACCCAATCCGCCTCGTAGGTGTATTTCTCAACCTGGGTGTCCGAGCAAAGTTTGGCGTCCTTGGTGGATGCCTTAGCCGCAGCCAAGCCGGCCAAAGCAAGAACAAGGGACTGGGCAATGGCAAAAGTCTTCATGGTGTTGGTTGTGAACGGTTGGTGTGTGATGTGGTCGAGGCAAGGTCGGATGTCGGGCCACACACCATCGCGATGGATATTTATGTTCGCCTCGACTTCCCAACCTCTCCCCTGTCTTGCATCGGTGCCAGCGGCGCTACTTCTTGTGTGGCGCCGTACAGCTGAATTTATTGAACCTCTTTTGCCGTTTCGGTCTTTGGCGCCCTGCATGTTTGAGACAAGCATATCCCGCTCATCGTTCATTCGCTCTTTTCCCCGACCCCAACCAAGCACATGACACCGCCTCTCTCCAGCCTGGAGCTGAATCACATTTCCAGCATGATGATTACACACAGTATCCACGGTTGCTGTGAGGTGTTGCTCCTCAATCTGCTTCGCATTGTTTGCGAATCAAGGTGTTGGTGCCAAGACTCGCCCAGTGGAAACGGAATCGAAACGAAATCAAGGTTAAATTATCCATGCGATAAAAAGCCATATACGTGAAGGCTGCATCAATAATCTATGCGATGATATCCTACACAATCCTTTCCTTTCTCGCAACATGTTAACCTATCGATCGTCCTTTCATGAATTTCTTATTCTGAGACTTCCTCCAAGATCCAAGCGAGAAGGCAGGCGGTGCCCAAAGCGCACATTCTTCCCGCCACAGACACGGCTCAGCTGTAGCAGTGGAACTGATCGGCTTGGCCGCTCTTGGTTGGGCCGACGCCTATCCACATGGCTTCCTCTATTGGCCGCCTTGCTAGCTCCGAGTGCCAAGAAAGCAGCATGGGCGCTTACAGGCAGGAACATTCTCAAAGCATGCAGGAAGCGTTTGTTTGTTGATGGCAACCGCTCTCCCTTCGCCTACAACGACTCGTTGCCACTGGCTACTATTGCATTCTTTTGCGCAGCTACATCGCATGAATTGTTTTCTTTTTCGAAATCGATGAGCGGTACTTTTGCAAGAACGTTCTGGGAAGTCACACTCCAGAATCTTTATTTCATTACGCGCACCATGAAGTTTGTTTTTCACTGCGGTCGCAAATCTCAGCGTTATCACTTGCACTGGTAGTACTGCTTTCTTCCAGGGGATAATTTTGTGAGTAGACAGTATGATTGTGTAATCATCCTCATAGTGGTCCGTAGGCAAATTTTTATTTCTTTCTTAGTGAAAAAAGCATAAATCTCACTATTGCTTATGGTTTGGAGTTTACGAACCTGCCTGAAAGCTGTCTACTGTAGGGTAGGACGTGAGATGCATAGGCCCATTTCATAAAACACGCATAACTCATAGATGCACAATATATGCACAAATCATCAATTTTATGACTATCAATGAGGGATATAATAATTCACAAACGCACAACAAGTATTGGCATAACTATGTTGCATTACTTGTGCGGCAAGTAATTATGAAATACATACAAAATGTTTCCGAATCAGTTTTTAGTAATCTCGCGCCAATTTGGCTTTGCATCTATTAAGGCCTATTTCTAATTGGTATCATATTAAAAGGTATACACATTTCTGATAAATTTTGCCGGATGATATTGATGTCGAATTTCCACCTAGAGGATTCTCATCGTTCGGAAGAGCCTCTACTAGTAGAAGACTCTGCCCTTGTTACCTCTTCTACGATTGTCTCTGGCTTCGGATGGCCCGTATTAGAAGTCAAGGGCAATTCGTCATCCACGTCTTTCCTGCCTTTCCTGTAGTTCTTCGAATCTGACTCCACCCTGACTTCGATCTCGGTTCGTCGATGGATGCCGGCTCCGTCCATTCCGTGAACATGAGGAAGATCCTCGTCCGAGTCTCCCGCCACCACCTTAGACATCTGAGCTAGGTGCATATTGTTTCCATGAGCCCATGGGTTTGGAGGATTGATTTGACTTCTATGACCGCTCTGGCCATCGGTGGGGTGAGAGTTCGACTCGTCGGGGTAGTACTCGTCGGATGTGCCGCGACTGGCCAGGCGCGTGATGAGTTTAGCCATGGACATTTCAATATTAAGCTTCACCATATATGTGACTGGATGGAACTGAATGAAGACGGATTGGTTCGGGAGCCACATGAGTCCAATCAACATGGCCTAGATGCGTTAGTGAGTAGAGCAACGTCAAAGGTGATATTTTTGGCCCTTACATCCATTGCAATTGAGAGGACCATCAGCTTGGCATTGAAGGAAACAAGCGGCTTGTACTTCTTCAGGTTGTGTTGTTGAACTAGTCGTCTTTCGACCGTTTGCAGGAAGTACCAGTTCAGCGCAGCATCGAGAGTCATAATGAGAAACTTGGAGGTCCGATCCCAGTATTTATTGATCTCGACGTAACTAGACGTTGTTAGTTAGTGACAGAAGACAATATTGGTCGTACTTCTACTAACAGATCGCTCACTGGGGGGTCACGATGTGCTGGAATAAAGATGCAAAAGACAGCAACATTGATGCATGTCATGATTCCAGCGGTACCCCATTTTATCAAATTGATCGTGCGTCTGTGTTCGGCGATAATTGCAATGCGGTTGATGATGATTTGCATCAAGAGTTGTACTTGAAATACCCAGAAGAAAAGGACAAAGAAAAGGGTAGGTACTCTAGAAGCACAAGAATAAGCATTGATCTACCACAGATAGATGGATAAGAGTTGCACTTACGAAGATGGGACGATTTGATCGATCCAGATCCACCCGACAATCATCATGCCGAGGTTGGCAATAATCTCACCCCATAACATGTAGATATAGGAACTGCGCAGAGGATTTCGATTCCGCCTTGTCTGCTTGATGGCCTCCCATGTGGTCAAGAAGCCAAAGCCAATGGTAAACCCAAAGGCCATGGCAGCGACCTTGAAGTCGCCCACGCTTGTTGACGTTACCATGTCGGCAGTTCTGTTACCCACAGTGGAAGTCGCAACCCCGTACAAAGAAGAAAAAGCAAGGACAAGGGGACCCTTAAGAGGGTACAGAGGTTTAAAACATGGATCCGGGGTGATCCATTACATGGGATGGACATGCAGCAAGACTGGGGGACAGACGACATCACTGCGTATCTGTGCACTACTGACAAGGTGGAGGCACTTGTTACGCCGCTTGCTTGATGCTTGATAGGCTAGGGAACACTCGGGGATCTTGTTCGTCGGTCCGTCATCTGCGTTACCCGATCTTGACCCATCTGTGCTCGAGTCATTCGATCGGTGTTTGAGAAGTGATGGACTTGCTGGCAGCTACGGTATGGTATTTAGGCCATGAGGAATACGTACCTCCAACCAATCATTGCCGTTGCCATTACTCGAATCCCAGCTCCTCGTGGGGAGATAGACAGGCTCACATCCCTTCTTCCGATGCAGTTGCAGAGCATCAGTGGAGAGAATGAGGGTACCTGCAGACGACCGGTGAATAAAAAACCCATGTTGCTGGCGTCGATCCATGGGGGATCTTCAAGGGTGCGGATTTCGCCAAACTGCGGATCCGAAGTTGGTGGCTTAGTCGGGCCTACTGCTATGACGACTCCGAGCGCCTCCAACGCTTCGACGCACGCCGTTTGTTCGGCAACGTGGTGCCTAGTTTAGTCGAGATGCACGCTATCCTCAATTGAGGAGTTGCAGCGGGAAAGGCTGCCGGAGATTCTCCTCGGTTGCGTACACGAAATGGGAATTCGCACCGAAAAATCAAACTCTTGATGCTGGCCATGATTGACCCGAGATCTTGGTTCGGTTCCGCACAAAAGGGGGCTCCGATGCTAGCGCTGCCCCTATCAAAATCTGCAGGCCCACCACGGGGAGAGTTGCACATTCTCCAGACTCAATGTAGATCATGCCTGGCTCTATCTCTCAATGTCATCTACTATGAAAAGGCGCAGAGCTGGTCTATTTTATAACCATCCGCTGTTTTTCCTTGATGAGAGGTGGCCCCGCTTGGCATTTGTGGCTGTCGTAGCCCGTAGTTAAAATCCTGCGGCGGCTAGTGACATTGGCCTCGGCTACAGCAGTAGAGGATCTAATTATTTCTCGTATCTATTGCTAGCCAGCTTCTAGATTGAAGTCTTGACTAGCCAGGCGTTGGTGGCATTTTGATGTAAGCGATGGCATCGTGGAATTTTTCCTTCTCTGGAAGCTTTTGCTTTGTTGAGTTGAACTGCATGTCATGTACATCATCACTATGCTACGATTTTTATGGAACAATACATTGCGCAGAATGACGAAACAGATAGAACCAGGGTCCTGGACCCAGGCGTCCCAAGTCACAATACCAGCACCAACACTCACGGTCGGCACGGATAAATTCCGCGTCCCACAAAACCACCGGGTCATTTTGAAGCACCCGACCTGGTTGGTCGCGGAAGCTGGCTGTCCGCTTCCTAGTGGAATATTAGAGTTCAATGGGCTATCAATTTCTGTCCCCTTGCATTGGCCCCGGAAACTGCCGTTTCAGAAGTCCTGGTTGATTGATTATTACCGATAGTTTATAAATCAACACTCACTTGCGCTGTTTGATTGCCCAGAGTATTATGGAGCAGACCAGGCGGACCACATGAGCTGCAAAAGCTTGGCAAAGGTCCATGTCCGGATGAAGGGAAGCGATTTAATTGTAGTCTTACTTGGAGAGAGTGCGAGATAGTACCAGGAAATAACCCACCACTATCGTATTCGTTATTTGTCTGATTCGTTTCGGAAAACTCTTACCCTCCATCACCATTTGGCGCTTGGCACAATTGTACTGCCCCATACATTTTCAGCTTCATCACTCTGTGTTGCATCATTTTCAACTCACAACCAAGGGTATGGGGTGTCATGTGGGAGAGGAACTTCTTCTTAAGGTCATGTCCTGTCAGCTGAGGCGCAGCCGTTAATTGGCTTATTGTCACCCTATGCTTACACCTACGCTTACAGCCGTTCTCAAAGGAGAACCAATCCCGGATGAATATCCCCTGATAGAGAAGACCCTGCGTGTGATACTCTATCACATCCACTGCCACTTTCGTTATCGCCTCGTGAGCTTATTTGTGGATCGCATCTTACAAACGGTGATGCCGGTGATGCAATTTCTTAGTTGGTTGTTGCCGAAACAAGACTTCTGAGAGCACAATCGAGAGAATTGCAAGATCTCGTGAGCTCGTGTTGTCTCCGTGGTACTTTTATACGCAATTCTCACGTCATATCTGGTTTAAGTTGATGGAAAATGCAGTTTAAAAGCTCCAGAGTGACAGCTTGATTTGCGAGTCTAGTTCACCAAACCAATTGAATTGTTCTGTCTTAGAATCTAGACCCGAGCACATAAAATATCTCGTTGAATTTTCATTTGAAACCACCAAGCCGAGCTACAACTATGGCTCAATCAAAGACCGGATTCATGCGCGCCGTTGAGTGGGAGGGCAATATTGGTGACATGGCCACCAACATTGTATCCCGACCCAAGCTTATAGAGCCGGAGGATGCGCTTGTACGCATCACATCATCTGCTATCTGTGGTTCTGATCTTCACATTTACCATGGACTCTTCGGTAGCAATGATGTTCCGCATGGCGTGGGCCACGAAGCTGTGGGCATCATTGAAGAGATTGGCCCCGCAGTGGACTTCTTCAAGCCCGGTGACCGCGTGGTTGTTGTGTGTTTTGCCGAGGACGGCCATCTGGTCTCCAAGTCCAGTACAGAGCCCCTCCAAGGCATGATAGGCTACGGCCTTGGTGCTGAATTTGGGGTAGAAGATGGGTTGCAAAGTATGTTTACTTCTCATTTGACTGTATACACTTTGTGGTATACTCATTGAATAGGGAAGCTCTAGAAGCTGACTGATTGATTTAGCCGAATTTGTGCGTGTCCCCTGGGCAGATTCCTCTCTTGCCAAGATCCCAGAAGGCCTTGATGATAAAGAGTGGCTTCCTCTAGCTGACAACTTCCCAACGGGCTGGACGGCATTGACCTCATCTGGCTTTGAAGCTGGCGACACGGTGGCTGTGTTTGGCGCAGGTGGCGTGGGCCTCATGTGCGCGTATAGCGCCATCATCCGTGGCGCTTCTCTAGTTTACGTGATTGACCACGAACCCTCTCGCCTTGCCAAGGCTGCTGCCATTGGTGCGATGCCGATCAACTTCACACGAGGAGGCAAGGCATCCGAGCAGATTTTGGCACTGAGGCCTGGAGGAGTGAAGCGGTGTGTCGATTGTGTTGGTGAAGTGTGCGTCAATGAACAGCTCAAGCCGCAGCAGGATTACATCCTGCGCGAGGCTGTTAAAATTGCAAGCGCAGATGGTGGGGTAGGAATTGCTGGTGTTTATATGGCTGCTCTCATCAACAATGGCCAGGGCACCGATGCTTCAACCAAGCTGGGTCTCAAGGCCGAGATCAGCTTCCCCATAGCTGAAGCCTGGATGAAGGGGCTCCGGATCCAGGGTGGTATGGTAAAGCTCAAGGAAAATGTCACCCATATTAGAGAGCTTATCAAGAACGGAAGAGCTCGACCTGGGTTCATCTTCTCCAACGAGTACAGCCTTGAAGACGCGGCTATTGCGTACCGTCGTTTCGAACAGCACGAAGAGACCAAGATTGTGTTGAAGGGGAACAGAAAGACTACTGACCAGAGGGAGCTAGAACTTAGAGTTGTTTCTAATGGGACCAACGGGACCAATGGAACCGCCAATGGGGCTTAGGCAGACGCAATTTTATTTGTCATCGAATTTCATTTTATTAGCTATATAATACACAACTAGAGATTTTATATAAATATTGCGCGGACTGAATACTCACTGTAAGTTGGTTGTGGTGTCATCCAGTGCCCTGTCCTCGCCTTCATGAGTGTCATAGGCCTCCCTAAACAGTACACAAGATCCAGCACGGTTCATCTGTGAATATAAATTTACACTTATGAGTACTGCAATAGATTTATGCTATTTCCTTGTCTTTATCGGCTTAGTGGGATGTTTTATGTTGTGTTAAAGCTATGGGAACATTAGAATCCGATGGCAGGATGGGATTCGAGAAACGCGCAATCACGAGACAGCTTGTGGATTCTTTTTAAGAAAGCAATGTTTATTTTGAGACAAAGGTTGCGCAGTATTATTTCTCAGAAACTTTGGAATGTACATGTAGATCAAAGGGAGGAATTTGTTCTGGGGCCGGAATGGGGATTTCCCTTCAAATACTCCATACACATGCCAACGAGACGTTTTTAGCTATATGCGTAGCAATAGAAGATGGCGATTATTTTCTATAAGATTTTGCTTCTAATTTATACTTGTGAATGTAAATCTATTATTTGAAGTCATTCTCGCCTACCTTGACCCATTTGCTAGTCCATGGATAAAATGACGGGATTGAAATTTTGCCTTGAGACAATTTTCTGTCCAGAAAAAGACCAGTTTCAATAGTCAAGGATGAAAAGACCCCTTAGACAGTCACTTTTGGTAAATGTCTTACAGGACTATGAAGATATCCAATCACTTGAACACATTCCAATACAAGGGGAAATGTCCTATTTCTTTCTCTCCTAAGAAGGGGCGGAGAGCAACTTTCGTAATTAATAATAATGCCCGGGCCCATAACAAACCAGAGTCCATGAAATTTCCCTGTATTTTCTGGGTAAAATATCACCACGTCTTACAAATCTCAATTGAAAAAAAAACATTTGAAGGCGATATTAAGACGCCATTTATTGAAAGTCAACATCCAATCTCAGGCCCTTCCAGCTCCTTGTCCGTCACCCCTCCATCAGCTAACATCTTTGATCGTAACTTTGCCTTGGATAGAGATGGCAAACCTCATGACAAAGGTTTGGGGACGCGAGGCAGCCCTAGGAGGAGCCCGAGGGAGGCTAGCTGGATCACTCGAATGTGTATACGGCCAGACTAGGCTACTGAGGCCATCTATAAAGTGTGATTAAACTGGCCTTTCGACATTTCCACTACTCCTAACAATTCCAAGGGTTGTATTCGTCGGATTGGTCCCCATTCCCGAATGCCACCCCAAAGTCAAGTGGCCAGTAAGAGCATAGCTGACTACTTGGAGTGAACGCCCAAGTTCTACACATTGGGTCACTTATACAAATGGCGCCACATGAACTGCTCTGTGAAGCGCCAAAAGTATATTCTGCCTGCGGCGATGCTAGAATTGTTCCGTATTCTGGAAATTCGCCACAATCCACTGACACTCTCCCTGCGCAGTCCCATGGGCTGATTAATTTGTTACGGCTGGACGGCTGCGCGACATTGTTGGAAGCATCGCTTTGATATAGTTGGCATTCTTCGGGGTTCTGGAAGTACCAAGACTTGCAAAGTTCGTCATTAAAGCAAGTGTTATAGCAATCTTGGACACTAGTGGCGGTTGCACTGGAATAGGCCAGCATCAATGATGCGTCTGGAACAGCCCTTTTCGGATAACCAGCGGAACAGCCAACGGCTGTTCTAGGTTGTGGTTGACAGTTCCATGAGCCGAAGAGAGTTGTGGTTGTCAGATCCGGTGATATAATGCCTCCAATCTCCTCCTTGTAAAAATAGCATTCATTCGGGGATCTCGAGAACCCCCAAGAATTGCACTGAAAGTCTTGCTTGCATTGCGTGGCGCAATCTCCTGAAGTGGTACCTGGAACAGAGTTATACGCAGTAGCAGACACAGTTCCGGTAGCAGGGTTGGCATTTCCACATGTAGTCTCGGTTCTAGCCACATAGCATTGACGTGTAGCACTGACACCGCCATTGACTATGCTGGCCAAGATCGCAGCCGTGATTTGAGATGTTTTCATGACAGGTTAGGATTGTTTTTTTGAGCGTGGCGATGGCGTCATTTACCATCCTGTCATCCCCGCCTTAACGAGTGTCATTCGCCGCCCTACGCCGTACCCAGGACCCACAGTCTATTGCACCTTGTACTAGCTAAGTATTGATATATAACACGACATTTTGTGTCATTGATCTTGGCGGTGTAACTAAAGAGACAAAAACTCAACCAATGAGGTCCCAAGCAAATTCAGACCCGGACATTGCGGATATTCAACTCGAAATGGCGCCTCAAGGCGATCCAATTCGGGAAGACTCGGTCCAAAATGATCATTATGAGCATAGCCATGGATTCAAATTTATAGGCACTGTAATTGCGGTATGCTTTTCTTTTGCCCTCATCGGCTTAGTAGGTTTCATCGTAATGGATGGTGTTTTGAGTTACTCATTTAGCAGGACAGCACAATATTGGCCATTGCAGTTCCAGCCATGACTCGGAACTTTAAAACAATCGCTGACATTGGTTGGTATACATCTGCATAGTGAGTTCACGCGCTGTTCCCTTAGACTACGTTGACCTTGAAAGTCGTCTTGCCTCGGGTTCCTTTCAACTCTCTTTCGGAAAACTCTACAGTCATCTACCAACCCAAACACTCATCTTGTTTAGTTTGGCAGTGTTCATGATGGGGAGCATAATATGCGCGCTTGCTCAAAGCTCTCCAATGTTTATTGCGGGAAGAGCCGTCGCCGGGTTTGCCACTGCTGGAGTCACATCTGGGGTCTTCGCGTTCGTTTCATAACTTCGGCCAATAAAAATTAAGCTAACTCTTACAGAATAATTATCCATATTGCCCCTCAACGAAAGAGATCAACCTACGCCGGGATTGGGGCTGCATCTGAGGCTACTGCCTGCTTATTAGCACCAATAATTGGAGGCGTTATTGTGGATCGCTTGAGTTGGAGGTGGTGCTTTTTCATCGAAATGCCTCTCATCGCTGTATGCGTTGTGCTCATAATTGTGTGTTTTAAGCCTTCAGCTCAAAAGCAAGTCCAATCTCGGGCTTCTATGAGTTTACTACGCCAGCTTGATCCTATAGGCACATTGTTACTGATTATTTCACTCGCTTTGCTTATGCTGGGACTTCAATGGGGTGGGAACAAATATGCTTGGTCCAGTTGGCAGGTGTTGGTTCCAATCCTCACTTTTTGTGCTGGGACTTTGTCCTTCTCCTGGCTTCAGTGTCGTCTACAAGAAAAAGCTACTATTCCACCTCGGATATCATCACGAAAAGTTGTGTTGTTTGGTTTTCTATTCAGCTTTTGTAATAACGGCGCCTTGTCCGTGGTTGAGTACTATGTGTGTACCCCAATTCACCACCGAGACGTAACTGACCACGTTAGATGCCCACCTATTTCCAAATAGTCAAGGGCTTTTCGGTTTCCAAGTCAGGCGTCATGATTCTTCCATTGACTGCGGGCCTCATTATTTCAGTACCATTAGCTGGAATTTTGACGTCATACTTTGGATACTACCATCATTTCATGATTCTGAACAGTCTCATTACTCCCCCAGCTGTTGGGCTGCTAACTACATTGCAGCCAGCGTCAAAGATCTGGCGCCTTATTTTCTACCAGGGCTTGCTTGGGCTAGGTACTGGAATAGGATTCCAAGGGCCTCAGGTTGCTGTACAAGCGCTATTTAACAACGATGATTCTCAAATTGCCATAGCGATTATTCAGCTCGCGCAAGCTCTGGGCCCTGCCATACTGAATCCCCTTGCGCAAACAATTTTTGCCAGCAAACTCTCCTCATCTATTAGAAAACTCGCTCCGGATATTGACCCGAAAAGCATTCTGGACCTGGGCTTGCAGAAAAGCAATGACGACCGCATAGTTTTGAGTTATAGTGAAGCATTGACGAAAGCCTTTTATGTTCCGCTATCAATGGCATGTATCTGCATTGTAGCCGCTATTGGGATAGACTGGAGGTCGTTGAAGAATGAGACAAATTGAATGAAGCCACAAGTTTGAATAGGGAGCGTCGATAATCTCACCAAGGCAAGTCACGAGAGTTTGATGGGACGGGGGCAAATGAAGATATGGTTCGCACCGACGAGAGTGATCGGCAGTCTCAATGCCTGCTTTATGTATCTAATTTTAGTATTACGTTGAGCATTGTCCACTCGCTGAATGTTTCTGCCATCAAGGGCTTTAGGAGGACATGTGTGCGCTCGTCTAGAGATTTATCTCTAATGCACAAATATGGCGATGATGAAATTTAGCAGTTCACGATGAATGATTTATTATTTTTTTAATAATTGTGGTAGGTGCTGCCGTTCAGGAAACCCAGCCAAACTCCCGCATGGCCCAATTCATTTTTGGCCACCACTCATAAGGCAGATATGCCATGATTGCTGCAAACTCGCGTTCTGCCGATCCATCAACCCACCACAGAATATTGCTGGTCTTGACCATCATGAAGAAATAGCCAGCAATGGCCAGTGCTCTAGGGTCTTTGGCCTCTAACAGGTCTACAAAAGCCGGTGAGACGAGAGTAGGAAACCGAAGTAGCTTGGGATAACCAGGATTGTAGTATATCCTCACGAGGTGATGTACTGCCTCTTGGTACGCCACATTGCTGTCAGGATTCACAGGATCTTCAGCATCTAAATTATCGAGTAGGAAATCAAAGACTCCAGTGTCTGCCTCTTCTGCAGCAATATTTGGCGCTACTAGGAATCGCCTGAGCGATTTGCCCGTTTTAGTATCCGCAATACATGGCCATGCCAAATTGAAGAACATTTCTGCTCGCTTAAATGGCCGAAACCAGTGCACAGGAGGTTTATGCCCCGATGCGCCGCTGAGATACGGCTCATTTACACTTGCATGGAATAAGAGGAGAGCGCAGCACGCAATAAGCGCCGACGCGTTATCCTCATTCAAGCCGACTGCGACTTGTTCCGCATGCGAGCGGATGGCCAGGTCTATGTACTTGTGCGAGGCCTTCCGTATGTCCACATCATTATCGCTGAGGCGCCGTAGGTGAAAGGCCGAGAAGCCCAGGAGAGCGTTCATGACGGAGCGGGTCGTGATTGCTTCACTTGCAATCCACATTGACCATGTCTGCTGATGTGATAATGCCTGACTTGACATGGTCTGATAATGATGGAACAGGCGGAGCTCAATGAGACGGTCAGAGGGGGTTCCAACCGAGGCAGGTATGGATTTTAATGGTGGAGAAGAGATGGTGATTGCGGTAGATGAGGGCGGTGTGATTGAGTCACAACCTGATTCACTCTGAGATGATATCTCAGGTGAGTCGCGACGAAGAGGAGGAAGTTTGATGCGTCCATTACGCGTATTGGTGGTTGTGGATATTGTATGAAAGTAATGGCATTCAGCATTCCTTCTGGTACAATTCCCACATGCAGGCCGCCCTTCATCGCACTAGCCTCACGTTAGAGTGCTGATTCAGACGGAATCAATGATTCGAGGACACCAAACTGTGACACACCTTTATCCTCTTTGCCTTGCAGCTTCGACATCCCGTTCGGGACTTGTGGTGAGGACGGCGCACGCGATCTGTGGGAGCGCCACCAGTAGGAGCAGGGGAGGCGTCGTCGGCCGCCATAGATGTGTGTGTGTTCGTACAGCAGGATTTGGGATTCGTTGTCAGACGGACGGGTATTTGGTCTCGGGACTTCTCTGCCGACAAAACGGTCGGTTATGGGGATGGATTGGAGTTCTATGTAGGTGCAGCGTCCGGCTAGCGGAGTCGCGGAGTAGCCAGCTGTCCGAGCTAAGCCTGTCGACGAGGGGGTTTAGCGGCACAGCCGAGCAATCAGGGCTGTGCATGATTTCTTGGCCGAGGACAGCGTCCAATCAGATCACCGTCTATACGATCTGGCCTGTGAACCACTCATATCCCTGTCACAAAGGTGGATCGTGTCCGTGGACTGGGAGGACGCTAAACCCCTTCAGAAATGCGAGAACGAGATGCGAAAGTTTGTTTCACGCCACGAAGGTCTTGGATAAAGTCAAAAGATGGGAAGAAGTGTTGATAATTGGATTAATTCTCGATATTCGTATGACACAGATGAAAGCTGCCAACATTCTATGTGATTCTGATGTACAGGTAGTTGTGCGCGTCATGGTATTTTTTTCCGCCTTAGCCTCTCTTCCGCAAAAAGCAGTCTACTCCGACATTGAGCACTCCTCCACGGTCCGCAATTACGGGTTAGGCCCTCGAAAGCGCGTCATAATTCCCCATCTGCATCTGAGAGTCCAATAAATTCGAGGATCCCTTCCTGCCGGCCCGAATGAACTGAGATGGGTGCACAAAATGGAAGATGAAAGCCACGAGAATCATGAGGGCCGCGTCGAAAACGTAAATATAGAACTCCTTTGACTGCAGTTCGCCATATGAGCCTTGGACATACTCGATAACTCGAAACACGGATCGAATGAGAATCAGCACGCTGGAAGAATACAAGGCGTACAGCAGCCTCTTCCACGGAACGCCGATGTGCAGGCTCTTTTGGGTAGGCCTCTTGTTAATTCGAAAATGGAAGACGCAGGTCGTGACCATGAAAAGACCAAAGAATATTATCTGGATGGCCAAACCAATGATAATAATCATCTCTCCGATATCGCGGTCATCCTGGCTATCGGCAGTAGCAAGCCTACCACCACCTTGCAAAATCATTAGCCGAGGCAAGGGATCTGCGTTAAAAAAACACTCACCGATTCCCTGTGCTGCAATGGACAGAATATCTCCGATCAGAAAGAATTTAGTGAGCCTCCGAATTCTGATGATTGAATGCTTCTCTGCCCCAACAAGTACAATGAGACGCCCGAGGATCATGTAAATTGATACGGCGAACAATGCAGGGCCTAGAAGGAGAAGAAGCGATTGCATAACAAATGGCCCTAGGTCCCAATCAGGAGTCTGCTGCGCGCCAATGGCCCTGCCCGCATATCCAACTGCCTCGACTGTTATTAAATTATAGTCAGCTAATGTCCCCGGGTGGAGTTGGTGAGGTGAGGCCCAGCTTACCAACACAGCCAACAACAAAGGCCATGAAGTACCACGTCCTTGACTTGACCAACTGAAAGATATGGCCGATGGCCGATCCCACAAACAAAACTACAAAAGTCACGGCGGCAGCCATGGATGGCTCATAGTGATAGTACTCCTTCGCCATTTTTACGTCGCTGTTGAGTGTGTGGTTGAATCGACAGTAGCGGGCGATGAATTGTGACGAAACGTGCCTAGGAATGAAAGAGCATTAGGTCTAAGTGCATTCTATAAAAATGATGAGGATTTCCTTTATACTTCAATATTCGAAATCTGTTATCTTAATTCGCAAAGGTCCTGCAAAATCATGCCCATGGCCTTCAAGTCGGATACAAGATGGCTTCTCAATAACCACGGATTGCCAAAGCTGGCCAATAGGAGTTTGCAATGTACGAATTGCCTCTAAGCGACTGTGGATAATACTTTCTGTTAGCCCAATCCCAAGACCAATAATGCCAACTAAAGTACGAAAGATGAGCTGATGAATGGTACTATTGTTTTTTTAATTTAATAGCATTACAATCCCATGGACGTCATGTATCTTAATTATCATAGAGCAGTCATTCAAGCACTAAATGATTCTCGCGTTTGATCACGACACATTCAAATAATATTCATGGCTTTTACTAAAGGCCTCTGCTTTACTATAGCTCAGATGCACATTTATTTAGGCTTATCTGGGTTTATTTAATTCAATTCACTTTGAATACAAAATGTTTCTTCTAGGTTTGGGCCTTGCCAAGCCTGCGCTCATCCGATTGATCGGAAATGTTAAAATGAAGGCAAGGGGCACGCAGTCTAGAACAAGCCCACACCTCTATTTTTAGTCCTAAGGAGTCTTGGCGAAATCCGAAGCGTGTATTCCTCGGTGTCCTGGTTTTTACCTGGTACTCTGCACTCGTAAATTAGGCGTACTGCAAGGCGGCCTCTGGACTTACTCATGTGTCAGGATCCCGGGACACGTATAGCCGGGGCCTGACCATTGCCATCACTTTTTCGGAGACCAGAATTTTCCCGAAATTGCATTTTCATCTACAGACTCTGTCCTTGCTTGGGGTTTTGATCATTGACATCTCTTCCATGAGATGACTAAACAGATGAAGATGTTCTCCAGCAACATAACTTGATCAGACTATGAAAGTTCCCACTTGCCATATTTTGCATTCTTTAATATCCATGAGCAATCACTAGTCATATACCAAATCCCATCCAAACTCATAATTGAATCCTGACTCGACGTTTGAATCTAGAAAGATCATTCATCTTCTTGCATCACGGAACACATCCATGACCCACCGTTACTGACAGCGATGATGCGTCCGCTGTTTGTACGCCAAATTCCCAGGCCAAGGAGGGTTTTTCCAGCTACATGAAATGTCCCAACAAGTGGATAACGTGTCATTTCCCCGGATGACTTCAAGATCATATCATACAAACGGGGGAAGATGCGACGTTGGACAACATATGTTCCCCCGGGCATTATTTTAGGAGATCGGAGGCGCTCCAAGGTAGATATCCATTCACTATTTGTGAATTCATCACCAAATACAATGCCAGCCCCCTTTCCGCCGCGAATCGGTTTGAGAATAAATCCATCCTTGAATTCTGGGGAGTCTTTTGAGGACTGGATGATTTCATTCATTTCCTGAGAGCCAGGGAGCACTGTCTCAGCGAGCCCTCTTTCGAGAATCTCTGCCTGTGCCGGGGTGAGCACTTCACGCACCACCATAAGCTGAAGCTCTTGCTTCACAATTCCAAGCATCCGCTTGTCATGGACTAGCAAGATGGTCCGCATGTCATTAAAGCAACGGAGGCTAACTTGACGCAGCATCTCTGGCTCCATGGCAGCTAGCTCATGCTGATGCAGCTCTAGACCAACTTGATAAATCTCTTCCACAAGTTCGCCATCCTTAGTGACAAAAGTAGCCGACATTGGAAGAGAAACGGCGTCATCTTTTTTCTTTACGGTGCAACAAAGTCGATACCCGCTCCTACTATAGGGATCAGGCAGTAATCTCAATTCAGATGGAGTTATCAGGCGCGGCTTTACACCGTACTGGCGCCAAACTGCATCAATGAACATGTGGATATCTATGCCATGTTCTTCGCCTTTGAGGAGATGTAAGGGGAAATTTGGTTGAAACAGACTAAAGACGCCTCCTAGGATCTAAAACATGTTAGAAGGTCCAGCAATAGAAAAAAAGGGCAGCGCATTAATTTTACCTTTGATGTGTCTGTGGCACCGAGAAGCCCATTTTTCTCGATGCCCATATCCTCTAGAGCTTGTTGTCCATAGATCTGATGAAGAATGCCATTGAAAGAAAAGCGAGCATTAATTTCGGTGATTCGAAAGTTTTCTGCTACCTGACCACCCTCACCACTAGCATGCTCCTCGACAACAAAGTCTGGCCTCCATGAGCCCAAACAGTCCCGGAATTTCCGAAGATTCCCACATGCAACCTGAGTTTCTAGCCACTAACACGAGATAAAATCAGCACTGGTGCTCTTACAAAGTCTTTTTGCGGATGCGTGGTAGACAAACCTTCAGCAGATTCTCCTCATCCTTTTCGAGAGGCATTCTTTCGGGAAACCGGGCCTCGAGATCAGTCCACCATCGTTGAACAATATCAGTAAGGGCAATGGCCATTGCCTCTTGCAAATCTTCAAGCTGCTTTTGGTGATGCTTGCCAACCAAAATCGGCCGGGGGCATCCAACCGTATAGGATCCTTTAGGCCACAAATTTTCAGGGCAAAGACGTACAAGGTGAGCTTCGTGCGACCTTTGCTCCTTTACAAGGCTAGCATTGTCGGCATCTTGCACCGATATTGGTACGTAGCCACGTGGCGTGTTCCCAAATTGGACTTGTTGAAGCCGGGGAGGGATCATAGTGAATGTATCTGGCAACTTGAATGTATTTTGGGTTTTTGATGAAGGGTCAAAGCAGAGGCCAGGAGGTCTGTGACTGTACTTATCATGTCAATGGGTACGTAGCTAGCAAGGGGAATAATATTCATTGGGGTTCCTGCTTGACAATACCCACACACCACATAGGCGCCACCATTTCCTGTTCCCATGTCTCAGCTCGGCTGGCTGGTTGTATCCACAAAGGATCAGCTGAAAGCCTTCGCGAGGGCCACATTTCAGCGTCACATCACCTTGAGATGCCACAGCAGCATTAAGGAAAGACCGCAAGGAGTACAAGGGTTACCTTCCCGAATACTGCGTCAAATGTAGTGTATATATACCTGATCTACTGCTTGAACCTTCAGAGACTTCATGTACAGGTACATGCCATCCTTCTTGCTTTTTATTAGTCTCACCAATGGACGAGTGGACGTCTTACACGGTCTTTGGCCAATCCAATCAGTGGCGTTTTTTTTTTTGACGTTTGATCTACAAGAGCATGCGGGGCTAGATTTTGTGGTCCTTGCGGCCTGTGTTCGCCGATAAGAAAAGAAATGTCGGACCAAGATGTACCGAAAAGTATGGAAATGTCTCGCTCGCGGCGAACGTTTGAGTCTCACTCATTTTATTGACCTTTAGAAAGAAACAGGTCAATATTTACGTAACCCGTTTGTTAATACGGGTTTCATGACGTTTCACGGTCTTGGCTGCGTCAATGTTATGCAGCTTGGTTCCCGTCCCCCCCACTCGTAACAGCAAGATCTAGGATGAGTGGAGTTTGTCACTCACGAACGGAGAAGGTCGTTGCCTATCGTAGCAATACAACGGCTGAGTTTATAAAGTCGGAATCCATCATGGACCGCGATGGGACTATATCATACTTATCTTATCCATTGTCATTTCTCCCATCCGATAGGCGTACTGATTTTTGTCCGTGGGTATTATTCGCAATACGATCGGTTCTATTCCATGGGTGTGGGTTTTTCTAGCCACTCAATTGCTTGCGGGGGCTAGACCGCGGTCCAAATTTGCTATCCCGATCTATTTTTTCGAGACGTCTCGCTCGACCTTTTGCCTCAGAGACATCCTGAACCGGGCCGCAACTCCAGGCGCGAGATCTTATTTACCCCACACAACTCAGCCATGTTTAGAGCGTATACGAACAATTGCGACGAGATGGGGTTCTCAAAATAAATCTGCAGTTTCAGGATGACAACAGTCAATACCTGCCGCAACTGATGCGTAGTCTCAACAGACACCAAGGACACATTCTACGCATAACTCATAGCGCAAGGCGTGGTTGTTTTTGGGATGTGTGTCTAAGCGGTAGCAACCTCCAAGCGGGTGATCATCAAGCACGCTCTGAAACCATGTATCAATTTCCATGGCACACGGATTGCAGTTATGAAGACCCAACACCAAGATACTTTGCTCTTTAGTGCTCGAGCACGACAGATATGGCAGTGGAACCCTTTCAATCATGAACGTTGAAAGCCTCGCTAACCAGCCATCCCCCACGGCTCGGGAGTAGCGCATCACTACGCCACTGAAATTTATCGAGGATCTCAGCCACCAAAACATCCCTGGAAGCATCTTGGCTACAGAGGGACGGGAGGGACCCACCACTATGCGCGTTAGGCAGGATATACTGTTGCCAATCAGCGAGAACCCATGGGATGCTCTAAATGAACTCAGCCAAGCCCCGAGAAGTGCCGAGGTACAGTCGTGCTCCACCCTGCACCTGGCCTCGGAGGTTTTACCTGCCAAGACGATTATCCTGGTTGACAATCATCATTGGCTGCATGCTCGGAACGATATTAGAGACCCGGGGTGTCACCTCCGACGGGTGCGGCGGGATGCCATTCCTTTCCAAGGCCCTCACAAATAGAACCTTTTGACATGCAATCACACCGCCATGATCCATTCAAAAGCCGAGCAACAGCACTGATGTTGTCATGTTTTACTCTGAAGGTGTTGTGGCACCTTATGTGCTCTATCAGCCAATCCAACCAGTTCGGTTAGGCAACCGAGCATCCGAAGTCGGCTATGCTTGTCTACTCTCCGAGTAAGTTTAGACCGATGGATAGCTTTTGTGCTCAGTTCTGCTTTTTGTTCAGCTGATCCTTATAGACCGTGTCTCGGGGCTTGGTCAGGGATTTGTCCCGCGCGTCGCGTTGTCATCGTTTAATATGGGCCATCTCAAACACTACGGCCGTTAATCAAAAGCAAAATGGAGGCGAAGCCCTAGAAATCGCATTTTGCATGCCGCTGTGGGGAAGCACACCTGCTCTCATGTTCGCAAGCCCAATCAAAACAGCCAGGCCGAAACATGTACCACAATAGGTCCTCAGCCAATTGAGCCACCTCATCATTCATGCCGAGCGACACATCTCTTGTGCGCCACCCTTGCGTCACGGCAAGCTGAAGAGCAGTCCTAGTATATTGATGATTTGCATCCACTAAAAAATGGTGCAGCTAAGCGATTCTCTATACGAGGCATAGTGCATGAGTAAAACATTTTAGCTAGAGCCACCGCCACCGAGATCCGTATGGATTATCGTGGGCGCGGGGGAGAAATAACACCCAGATGCCTGCCTAGCTAGCTAAATGTGTCTCGGAATCTCGCCTATACTCCAGTACAGACCAGCAGGGTATGGGATGAGTGGCTTATAAAAATGGCGCTTTGTCAATGGGTAGTCCAGTGCACTCAGCATTGACGCGTTTTTGCGAGTTCGCCCTGTCCAGAATTGTCGACGCGTGCCTACACTATTTCGCTAGTTGTGCCATCCCAATTGCATCATGGAGCCTCAATCCAATTATTCATTGACTGATATATTGGCTGTTGCCAAGATTCACCCATTTTACAACAAAAATATCCAGTATCCCCCTGGTCCAGATGAGATCCGTACTGCCAGAGAAAAGGCCCTGCAAGCAGATGAAGAGGCCGTGTTAGAGATGCAGCCTTTGCTGCACAAGAAGCACCTGTAAGAAAACCACAAGAGAATTATGGCTACATCTCTCACTGACAAGATAACCTTCTCTAGGTATACCACCATTCAAAAACTTGTAGATGACACCTCTCCACAAAATACCTATCGCCACAGCATATACTCGAGCACTACTGGAGGGGGCAGTGGGTCAAAGCCTTTGTTCTTCGCGACAGATGTACATGAGAATCGTAGGCACCGAGCCTACTTTGGCGACTACATCCGGGCTATGGGTATCCTCGAGCACACTGATTGGGTTCTATCGCTCCACACAGAAGGAGAGCTCTACAGGTACCCACTAAAGAAGTTGATTACATCGCAGACCAACGCTAACCATGAGCTTAATAGATCATTGGATCTCATGTTGGAGATTATAGAGAATGCCGGGGCTTCCGCTCTTGCAGGGGGAAGCTATATGCAACCCGATGCAGTAGTCAAGCTGCTGATCAACCAACATGTGAATGTCCTCACTGGAGATTCAGGGCAAATCATCAGGATTGTGCACTACATCTCTACCTTGCCCTCTAAGGAACAGGACATGATAAAGCTAGACAAGATAATCTACACCTCGCAGAGCCTCACAGAAGCTCAGAGAGCTCACGTCATCGAAGTCCTTGGGCCGGTCAAGATCTGCTCAATCTTTGGCAGCGCAGAAGCCGGTCCATGGGCTATCATCAACCCCGAACTCACAGAGCAGACGGGCGATGCGATATATGAAGATTTTGTATTCGATACCCGGCTTACATTGATGGAGATTCTCCCTCTCTCTGCTTCCGAAGCAGATTCAAATGTTGACCCGTTGCCCGAGGGAGAACAAGGTTTGATAGCACAAACTTCACTCGCGCGACTGCGGAATCCGCTCATTCGTTACCTTACTGGGGATGTCGGATCTCTTCATAGTCTGCCCGAAAGCGCTCGAGGGCTGGTCCCCGAATCGTACTGGCCCCATCTGCGCATTCTCCGTCTTCAAGGACGCGATCGTCGATTCAGTTTTGAATGGGGTGGAGAATACATTGAGTTTGATAACTTGGCAGCAATGCTGAATGACGTCGAGTGCGGCGTCCTTGAATGGCAGGTCATCTTGGACAAGTTCCCTCCTGCGCTTATTGAGTCCTCGCTTGAGATCCGTTTGCTCTACTCGCCTCGCAGTGCGGACGTGATATCCAAAGAGGACCTTGTTGGTCGAATCAGGCATTTCTTCTTTGCTTCGCCTGAGAATGATTATCGGTTTAAGATCGTGTTTCAGGATGATCTTAGCGGGTTTGAGGTCAGCCAGACTGGGAGGAAGGTCATCAAGTATATTGACCGATTTACGTGATGTTGGGCAAGGAGAGGCAGAACCGTTACCAAGGCTATGTAGTATGATGGGCAAAAGTTTTATACGGGAATTTATCAATGTTTTCGTCTTTTATCTACAGTGCATCCACGACGTTTTCCCCGTGTCCCATGGTTGGTCAACTACACGTCCGAGCCACTATCGTCAGGCCCACACACAATACGATCGCGCGTAACTGCGGAAATTTACAGGGATCTAGAGGTCAAGCCACGCCATTTGTGAACTCTAACTGGTCGCGTCTTGAAAGCCCCTCCCAATCAATCTCATTAAACCCAAAATTTCTCCTGGGAATGCGCTTGGCAACGGGCGCGTCCGGCTGATCGAGAGATTCATCATCCCTCGCTTTCGCCCTAAACCCCGGATACCATTGATACCGCCCCGGATCTAGAGCGACCCTGTTCAGCCTATCAGCGTATTCCGCGCCATGTCGCCAAAGGTGGCCGCTGATGCAACCAAGGACGACGCGGAGGACTCTAGGCTCAAGGAAAGCAAGCGGATAGCAAACCGCCTGGCCCAGAGAAAGTTCCGCCGTCAGCGAAAAGACTATGTGGATCACTTAGAAAAGGAGCTGGCACTCTGCCGAGCCGGTGCAAATGAGGAGCTTGCTGAGAGACGCAAGGAGTTCGAACTCATCAAGGCACAGCGAGACGAGTTGAAAGACTTGTTGGATCACGTTGTCAAAACTCTCACCAGAGTTTGTGGAGACAATTCGACAATAGCAGCAGCAGCAGCAACCAGTGTAGCGAGTACGCCCCAGTCGAATGAGCACATTGAGCGCCATCTTGAAGAGTTGCCAAAGGATTTGACTGGTCGCCCTCTGGTATCCAACAGGAGAAAGAGAAGGGCCCGCCTTGGACACAATGAAACAGTCACATCCACGGATGCACCGGATACAGAGCAGATTGTGGCTCAATCTTGCGATATCGATCCCGCTCTACCCACACTCCAAAGCGATGACTCCCCGGCTGAGACGAATTCCCGAAGAGGGGGGATAATTACAAACCATCACATGCAAAGCGAAGCAAACATCGCCAACGAAGACAGCAGTTACCCATCAATAGAAACCCAGAGAACAGAAGCCAACGCCTCAATAAATGGCGGTAACACCAGCAGTTTTGTTTCCAATGCGCCAGATGAGTTTAATCATCGGCTATCGCCAAATTTTGGCGTTCCCGACGCATTTTTGACGGATCAGTTCACCAACGAACAAACAGTCCCGGTGATAAACGAGTTCATCGACCCGGCCAGCGGCCCGGCCGGCACGCTTGAGCCTAATCAAGATACTCTCCAGCTTGATAATCTTTGCAATACATCTGCTATGGATATGGACGGTATTTCATGGATGAATCCTCTGCAAACAGCAACTGCATCCCAGGGAATTCAATCACCAGAAGCCCGCACTGTCCATGGCAGTTCGTCCATGCACCATATTCCGTCAATGGGATATACCATGTATCGAAACATCGATCTAAAGGGCCCTGCAAAGCCTTCGAGGACGCAGATACTATCCATCATGTTTCGACGACACGTGACGGACTTTCTCGACTCTGTTCTTACTCCTCAAAACACGCAACCAGCATCCCTCGACTCACTCGACACTCAACTTACTACCGGTATTGTGCAGATTATTGGTTCGATGCAGGAGAGATGTCTGCCCATTTTAGGAATTCAGTCCATGGCCATGTATGGTGGAGTTGCATGGGTGCATTGGCAATTGGCGAAATCCCAGTACATATTGCCGCGACTGGCACAGATGGGGCTACTTGAGAGGCTACGTAAAGGACCTGATACCCCAGACGTTTTTACCGATACAATGCCGGAATGGCTGAAACCTACAACCATCCAAAAGACGACTCAGTACGTGCCTTGTGCCATACTCCCATATGCCGAATGGAATGCCATTAGTGAATGTAACTAAACAGTGATTGCAGATATAATTGTGCCATTGATTTTCTCCCCTGGCCAGACGTTCGAAACGCACTCATTATCAACCAAGATACCATCAGTTATGATGACTTCATCTTGAACGTAATACAAAGGGTATAAAGCACCCCTGGCTATTTCTGGCGGAAAGCACCATCAACTTGGCCAAGCTAACTATCTAAAGTGGATTCCGACCGGAGCACAAGAAGACAGGACTATCTGCCCAAGCCAAGAGTGCCCCAGTCTCTGGTATCAGTTTCACAGCAAGCCTGAGCGTGAGTTTAGAGACCTGTATTACGGCTACCTGGGCTCCTGGAAGATAAGGAAAACTCCAGGCGGTCACGTTGGTACAGTCACAGGGCAGGTTGACCAGTTGGCGGAGAAGTATATTGGCAGTGAAGGAATTGGCGTTGGAGGAAATTAATTGGTTAATTAACTAAATGGCCTTGGCTCCAAGATGCCCAAGGTTTCTGATCTAAATGACAAACAAAGCCTTAGCCTATTGTTTTCCAATCGGTAAAATGGTGTAGTACCCCGTACTCATTGTAATGCATGAGCTTTACCAGCCAATTTCAAAACAAATACGGCCTAAGTTATTTGACGGCACTCTCGCAGTGACAAAAAAGAAGGAATTTTGTGGTACGTGCCATGCCAGTATCTTGTACGATACCAATTCATCTTATTTTGCTTTCCAGCCTACACAAGGTGTGCCCCAAATTTCCCAAAAACCTTTCCCTCGCCAATTTGGGTAAAAAGAGAGGGTATGTCATTTATTTGTCGCAATTCAACCTCCGGTATTATGCCATGCTCTTTTACAACCCTCATCATTTCAGCCAAGTCGGCTCGGCTGCCTGTCTGCGTCCCTTTAATAACAAGACCCTTTTTGATGAGACTCAGGACCTCAACTTGGATAGCATTGTGTGGTAGTCCGGCCGCGACAATGGTCCTAGAGCGATGTCAACAATCATGAACCAACCGTTCAATAACCATGTCAAGCGCACCTTCCAAACCCCACTGTGTCAATCGCCAGAGTGTACGCCGCAGGGACGCCAACTGCTACAATTGCTCCACAAAGCCCTTTTCCTTGGGTGACCCTCAATACATCTGCTTTCACCACCTTCTCATTAGAGCTGTCAGATACAAACTTGGCACCATGTCGCAACGCTGCCTCGCGTGCATTTTCGGACACGTCAAGGCCAATGACTGTAAAGCCCAGAGCCACTGCGAACCTGACGGCAAAGGAGCCCACGCCACCTAGGCCGAAAACACCGAGTACACCACGGGTGGGCGCATCTATCAGTTTTACGGAGCGAAATGCGGTGATGCCGGCGCAAAACAGAGGCGCAAGTCTTGAGATGGTAAGTTTCTGGCCACAACAAAGCTGACGAACCTTGTGCTAAATGTGAATCTTGAGAGTCGCGAGAGTCAAAAGACTAATGCTTACTTTTCGAGAGGCAGGTCATCCGGGATACGGGTAGCAAACGCCGTGCTAATTGCGGCATACTCGGCGAAGAATCCATCCATATCAAAGCCTTGGTTTTTCTTTCCATTCTCACAAAACTGTCCTTCTGCGGCTGTAAAAACACGTCAGCATAGTTTAAACCAGCATAGTTTAAACAACAATCTCAAGTGCGTGTTCACCTTGGCAAGGTTCGCAATTTCCGCAGGACCGGGTACAATTGAGAAATCCCACTCGGTCACCAGGCTGAAGCCCCATAGATGGCTCCTTCACTTTATACTGTCGATTAATGAACAGTATTTGTATGGCAACTTCCAGGCCGACACCGTACCTGATACGACAATGCCAACTCCTTCATGACCTGGGATTCGACCTTGGACATCACCCATATATCCTTTCCACGGAACAAAATCTGAAGCACATATACTGGCGCCAACAATGCGAACAAGTGCCTCGCCGGTTTCTAATTGAGGCGTTGGCTTTTCCGTGTAAGTAAGCGGCTCGTTTACCTAAATTCGATATGTGCCGGTCAGAAAATCGCAGTATCTGCAATAAATATTTCAATCTTACTTTGCCAAAAATAACGGCCTTCATTGTGGATGGTATCTCATCCATTATCAAAATTGTTCACAAGGTAGCACCGACTGGAGAATGTAGATCTAGGCCATCTTTTTATATTTAAGGTTATTGATTAACCCTACTAGATAAGAAAAAAAAACTAAAAAATAGAAAGCCCATTCCTGTAGCTGTCATTATCATTGACAAATACCTAGTGCATCGTGGTTGCTAAATGAATGTCTTCCTTGGCAGTCAACTGGATGTGTACCCAGAAAGATGTGTCAGAAACTCTTACGTACTACCCTATATGATCCGGGATCAATTTGTCGGGTCTATAATTATCCGACACTGGTTATGGTGAGCCCCTGTAATTTCCTGCGGCCCCGCGCCCCCGCATTGCCGAGATTGGGATTTCTTTTGGTAGGAATCCACGATGAAGTGCTTGAACAAGAAGGGATGGCCGGAATTTAGTAGCATCGCTTGTAGGTGAAAGCGAGCATGGGAAATAATGCCCAAGTAGTGTTTTGGCCGTAGTATTTAACAAAGGATAATGGTCCATAACGTGGTCGTAGATTATCTGATTGAGATGGTGTCTGACATTGGCCACACTACGCTGACCTACCATTTGAGAGTAATGCATTCTTCCATAGCGCTGCATAACTAGTTTGGACCCTAAGGCTTACCCCGCCGTAGGTTCAACTGAAAGACCTCAGCTAAACATGTCAGCGCATAGAATGCGCTCTGATCAAATCGTTTATTTCGACACACGGCAGTTTTCAGGTCATCATTTTTCACCGTGATAGAATCACCTTCGGGATATAACGAGGCCAAAGGGATAAAGGTGGATTCGTCTGCCGCATCATGGTGGAATCGAGCCGTCTCTGTCCCGAATGTGCGGACATTGATCTGGACAAGGTCTTCCGAGGCGGCTACGAGACACCCCAGCAACTTAGAAACCTCGGCCCCGTGCCCGAGTCTAAACTGCTGTCCTCCTGTCCTCTTTGTCGTTTGATTGCAGAAGCAATTGATCGACCCTTTTGCGATGCACCATTGGCGTCTTACCACCAGGACTGTGGTCAGTGTGACCCCGCTGGCTCCGACGAGGAGACCGAAACCCGGTCTTATTTTCTGTTAGCTGTGAAGTTGAATCATGCAGAAGATAGAGATAGCATGGGCCATTCAAGGCAAGCTATATACAGAGACACAATTCTTCAAACCGAGAAAATCCACAATGATGTGTCACTCTCCAAATCAAACGACGAAGAAACATCTCGTATACCAAACCGCCAACTTGACAATGGCGCCTTCATTGCCCTGAAAGTTGGACGGTGTAAATCCAACTCGAGCCACGTTGCATACTATGGAAGCATATATTTAGCTTCTGGAGCTATGCGATCGGCTCGTTTGCTATCGTATCCAATGGTGGATTGGGACCTTCTGCGCTCCTTCTTGACTGAGTGCCAAACTCATCATACCGCTTGCTCTTCGCCTAGGGGAATCTTGGAAATTCAAAATTTTATCCTCATTGATTGCAACAACAAACAACTTATTCAGGCCATGGACAACGAGGAATATGTGGCGCTCAGCTATGTTTGGGGGCAGCCAGAGAGAGATGCAGACCTAGTCAAGCTGCAAGTAGGATCGAAGTTGCCTGGAACAGCCTCTGTGATCGAGGATGCGATGCAAGCTGTGATTAAATTGGGATATAAGTATCTCTGGGTCGATCGGTAATTGTTTGACCATTGAGCTGTTGGAACATTGCTAACGTGGATACTGATAGATATTGCATTCCACAAAATGACCCGATAGCCCTTGAGGATCATCTTTCCAAAATGCATTTGGTATATCAGAACGCTTCTTTCACGATCGTTGCGGCTGCCGGCAAGGACTCATCTTTCGGCCTACCCGGCGTAGGAGAGAGATCCCGCGAAGCTCAAGGGCAGGCGCAAGTCGGTGCTCATCTTCTTGTGAGTGCTGTTGAGAACTTTCTGCCTAGCTCGAGATGCAAATGGAAGTCTCGCGCCTGGACGTAAGTAAAATATCGAATCCTAGAAATAACGAACCAAGGGTGAAAAGGCTAAGTCCGGAATAGCTATCAAGAGGGAATTTTCGCAAACCGCCAATTAATCTTCGATTCACATCAAGTATCATTTCATTGTACGCAGTCCGAGCAATCTGAAATTGTGGTTGGGTCTTTCCCATTGCATAAAGATTCTGCCTTGAAACAAGGTCTTCGAGCTCGTTCAATATGGGAGCACATTGAGTACTTTTCTCAGCGAACACTTACATATGAATCTGATGCCCTGAATGCAATCACAGCAACTTTGAATGCATTTGATGATCCCGCGAAAGAAAGGGTGGCCAACTTATGGGGAATCCCATTTTGCCCGAGCATTGAGCCCCTCGACCATAAGGGCTCTGTATTTACATACTTTTTGCGAGTTGGATTGCTTTCCAATGCGACTTTCGCGTCTGCATCAGCAGTATTTGGCTATGGTCTTACATGGAGAATGTGTGCCAGCACGCCAGATGAGTTGAGAACGCTTCGACGAAGGACGGAATTTCCCACATGGTCATGGGCGAGCTGTATTGGGCACATAACCTTCCCTAGACTGCCGTTTTTCGTCGAAACGCCCGTAAATATGCCTGATACAGAACTTGAAGTTGCCTCGGAGACCCTAGACGGTAAGCTTGTCCCAATATCTGCCTACCTAACCGACCATGTTACTTTTCAGCCGTCGAAATACCTGCACATAGAAGGCTGGTCCGTCCGCGATGCACTTACCTTTCATATGCGGAAAGGCATAGTGTCTCTTGACCTAGGTGATAGGAAGTATGAGTTTATTGGGTCTATCCAATTTGACTCGTTTACCAATGAGGGAGCCCATGAAGATATTTTCAACATTTTGTCAGAAAGACGAAATAGTAAGAAGCGTTGGGAGGCAATTATTGTATGGTTTTGTCCAAAAGACACCGATTTGGACGCTATAAGACCATTTATCGCCTTGCTTGCAAAGGTTGAAGATTCGAGACACCCAGAAGAGAATGTGTATGAGAGAATAGGCAACATTCCGTCCCTTCGTCTAGAAAGAATGTGTAAGAAACGACAGACCAGAAAGGCCAAGTCGAAAACCTCGACCAAGAGAAGCCCTCGGATGACTGTCAAATGTGCAGCTGATATGATATCAGAAAAGGACTTTATTCCGTATGATGGAACCCAATCTGCTAAAGAGAAGCTCGATGGGGCAGAGCACGAAGAGGGCGAAGATGATTTAGGATATGAGACTGAAGATGATTTTAGCGAGAGGGAGGGAACTTCTGAAGACTCTGATTCGTCAGACACGGGCGATAATTTCGTCAATATGGTCGTCGGGCGCTACAGGGCGGCCAAATATTTCCCACGTATTCCGATGGTGAGACGGAAATTTATTCTGAGATAGGCGAACAGGGGATGGTTAAAGGATATAAATACCTTTATCTATTCATTTCGACACCCAATAAAAATTGGATTCGAGTGTATCTTCGTTCCTATATCGAACAGGGTTATCACGTCCCTAAAAGGTTCTATTTCTGGCTGGGAACTGGGCCATCAATTCTCAAAAAGCGTTCGACCTTGACTACTGGCGAGTTTTAAAATACCGGCTTGCTTCTTTCCAGACCCCACGAATCCCTTTCCAAATCTCATATCGTCCGTCATATAGGGGATAGATTGCTACTGCAACAAAAGCAAAGAATTGCCAGATAATTGCCACCGTTGTCCAACTCTTGAAAAATGTCTTGGTAAAGATGTAATTTCGATACAGAGGCATTGGCCACAGAATAAATGTGACTAGAACGATGGCCACAAACATAACCCATGCAATACGATACCACTTGCGCAGTTTCTGCAGAGTATCTTGATCAAATGGGTGTTGAACGTCGTCGAGGTTGATTTCCCCGGAGGGATCCAGAGCACTTTTGGTAATTGGAAGTGCTGATTCTTTGTTGTCGATTCCTGCTGCGTACTTTTCTGGGTCGGCAATATTATGGGATTGATTAGAAGCCGAGATCTCAGTGTCATGCCCATCTGAGCCCGATGACGCATTTCCATCTTTTTCTCCCTCGGGTTGACTTGCTTCTATTAATTGAGATTCCTCGGCAAGCTCAATCAAGAGAAATCTTCTCCAGTCAAACTTGTAAGGCTTGTACTGAGAGATCAATACGGAATAAAGGGCAGGCGAAAAGAAGGACCCAATTGCGCCGTACAATGCTGGTAGGCTCCCCTCTGTGGTCGTCATGTTTATTTCCCCATAAATAGCTTTGGCTGTGCCGAGCCATATACCTAGACCGGTAAAGAACCCAAGGATGGGAGATATGATGGCCGCCAGTTGAGTTTGTCCTGACCAGCAGAGGGTCAAGGCTAGCGGAATGATGCCAGGACAAGACAAAATTGGGCGAAAGTAGCCGATCCAAGTCATGTCTGCACCGCCATAGTTCAGAGCCAGTGAGACTGCAGTTATGAATATAGCATGAAATACAACAGTAATGTGGCTGACATGGACAAGCCTCTTATCCGAGGCCTTTGGGTTAATGTAAGTCTTGTAGACATCAAACGACAGAATACTGCTAACCGCAATCATGGAAGATGATACGGTGCTTGTTAGCGCCATAAACAGCAGAACAAGAAAAGCCACGACTCCTTGGTCGCCAATAAGAGCCTTGACTGTGTAAGGCATGACAAATCCGGCGTTGACCTGCGCCATGGTAAACTCAGCTGGGTAGGTTGGCCAAATCGCTGTGTTATGAAGAGCCCTCGCCGTTAACCCAATGACAGTGCCAAGCCCCCATGGGATGCCGAAAATGGCAACTGCCGCCAAGTTGTATCCGGGGACTGTTGCGTTGACCTCGGTGGCGAATGACTTTTGCCAAAAGGCAGTATCCTTTTGATCAGATTATTAGAAACTCGAGATAGTAGACTCTGGAGTTAAGACTCAACGTACCATTACCACAAGTGCCAGGTTTCCAAACTTTAGAATCAACCCCCAAATTATGGCATTCTTTGACTTCATCGTTAGGAGGGACCCTTTGTAATTTCCCTCGATCAGGTTATCGGCTGCTGTAGCCATAACCTTATCATACAGGCCGCCAAGACCGCCCACGGCATCGTGCGTCAGGATTTGAAGGGTGAAATACATGATTAGTATTAGCGCAATGAAGGTGTGTAAATAATCGGTGATGAATGTGGCTTTCAATCCTCCAACTGCAGTGTAGAGCACCACTATGGACCGAGAAGTCAGTCGACTGGTAGGTTTGTGGCTGGACGAGGAAGAAACTAACCGCCTAGAGGAATGAGAATTGTAGCGGCAACAAAATGCATCCCAGAGATACCAAAAATCAGCTGAGAACCCGTGAGAATCATGGATGCACATCCAAAAACGTTGTTGGTAATATTTAGGATGATGAAGACGACGTGCCCAATAGAACCATAGCGCATTCGAATAATTTCCAATGACGTGTGGGCGTACGGGACTCGGATCTTAGCGAGAACACCTAGAGCCGCCATCAAGGCAATCTGAAAGCAAAGTCCGGTAGCCCACCACTTTTATACATATTAGCACAATTATTTCTCAGGTTTGGATAACTGGGCCAGTAGAATACTCACGAATGGAACTGCAAGGCCGAACTTGTAGCACATGGCGGCCGAGAAGACGGTTTCGTTAATCCACATCCAGGAAGAAAATACAGCCGATGCCGTCAGACCGGTGCCGACTGTTCGGTTGGCTACCATGAACATTTCAGAAGTTCCCGAGTCCTCGGAAAGGTATGCCCTCTGGATTTTGACGGCAGCCAAAATGACTCCGCAAAAGGCAACGCCCAAACCGATGAGCATCCCATAGCCAGTTGCTTGCGGAATCAGAGTCACACCTGATATGCCTAATTGTACAGACATTGTGAAATGCGCCCAGCGTAGGATCCCGGGAGTATGGTGAATAGGAATAGAACAACATGCTTAAAGTTGGGTTCATGCCGATCTGTTATAGCCTCTGCATATATTCTCTTCTCTGGCCCTTGCCCGATTAGTTCATGTGAATCCTGTATGGCCCGGGAGTTCGGCATATAGAGACCCGTTTATTCTCGCATCTTCTGTACTCTACATTGCGTATGTGGGATTATCAACCAAGCAACACTTGATCAGCATCAACGTGCAGCCGCGTGGAGAAGGCCACCCTGAAACCGGCCGGGAATAAGCAATCTATTTTAGCGCTGCGACGTTGGTTTCTACAATATGGCGGTGCAGGCATCCATTATTTCATATTATCACTTTTCTTTGAAGGTTTAATTGTGCCTTGGATTTTAAATCGGGGAAGAAAGGAAGCGGAGACCGGGATATAATACGAGGAATCGAAATGAATTGAAAGAGACCAAGAACAATTGGTTTTTGGTTGCGTGCGTAGGACTTGCTTGCTTCAGTCAATTGGCGATATGCGACATCGGCTTTTGTGCCTTATCACGAACATTTCTACTGCGATGATGCAATGCCGATGATGCAATCGCTGAATGCTACCCAGCGAAACTAGAAACCTCATTTAGATCGCTCATTTCAGAACTTGGGCATGTGTATGGAGGATTGAAAGATAACAAAAACACGCCTCAATCAGCGTTGGTACTGTTATTGTTTATTCTAAAATTGCCAGCACCCTCAATTCTGATCATTGCACCAAGGACGCGTCGAAATGGCCGACAACAGCCAATCATCATCCCCAGTTAATAATGGAAGCAGCAAGAAGCAAATCATTCTCAATGCCTTCGTAATGAACACTCCCGGCCATCTGGCTCCTGGACAATGGCGAAACCCACGAAACAAGACGGACCAGTACAAAAAGCTGTCCTTCTGGGTTGAGCTGGCACAATTACTGGACAAGGCGGATTTCCATGCCATGTTCATTGCTGACACCTTGGGCCCCTACGACGTCTACAAGGGGCCAGCAAATGTGGTTCCAGCGCTGAGCTCTGGGGCTCAATTTCCAGTAAACGACCCGCTGTATCTGGTCCCAGCCATGGCCGCCGCCACTAAAAACCTCATTTTTGGCGTCACGGCGAGCCTGACCCATGAAAAGCCGTACTCTCTGGCGCGTCGGCTCTCGACTGTTGACCACCTCAGCGAAGGCCGTCTCGCCTGGAACATTGTCACGTCGTATCTGGACAGCGCTGCCCGCAACCACGGATTGAATGAGCAGATCCCCCACGATGAACGGTATGCGATTGCACATGAATACTTGGAGGTTCTGTACAAGCTGTGGGAGGGCAGTTTCCGAGACGACGCCGTCGTCGCCGACCGCGAGCGTGGTGTATATATCGAGGAAGACGGTGTCAGGCAGATTAACCACGTAGGAAAATATTTTCAGGTTCCCGGGCCTCACTTTTGCGAGCCCTCGCCGCAGCGAACTCCATTCTTGTTTCAGGCGGGAGTTTCCGAGGCTGGAAACGGGTTTGGTGGAAAGCATGGCGAGGCGATTTTCGTGGGTGGCCAAACGCCGGAAATTGTCCGTGGCACCGTCGACAACATTCGCAAAATCGCTGCCCAAGAAGGGAGGGACCCGAATCACATCAAAGTGATTGTGGGAATTAACGTTATAGTGGCGGCGACTGACGAGGAGGCATGGGCGAAGCGTGAGGATTATCTGAAATACGCCGATGGAGAGGGTGCTCTGGCGCTGTTTGGTGGATGGACTGGCGTTGATCTCTCCTCGTATGGTGACGACCAGGACTTTCGCTATGCCGACTCTCCCCGTATTCAGTCGCTTGTCAGACGTTGGTCTGATACAGTTCCAGGCACAGAAAACCTGCCATGGACGAAGCGCAGAATTATTGAATACATCAGCCTTGGAGGCTTGCAGGCTAAAGTAGTGGGTGGGCCAAAGACTGCTGCGGATGAGCTTGAGCGATGGGTGCAGATTGCAGACGTTGATGGCTTCAACTTGGCCCATGTCACGAACCCAGGAACTTTTGAGGATATAATTGAGTACTTGCTGCCAGAGTTGAGGCAAAGGGGTGTTTTCAGATCAGAGGTTCAGGACGAGGGTGCTACTGCGAGAGAGGTATTCATCGGATCCAAGAGGCTGCCTGAAGATCATCCCGGTAGCAAGTACAAATGGCGAGCCGGGGAAGAAGTGCCAAAGTACCAACGAGAGCAATAAATTGAACGCGAGTGACACTCCAGACTTTTGGTGAACTTCATGGAAATCATTTTAAGTGATAGCAGCGGTAGATTATTGCGTTCTCGGTTTCTGATAGACGATTCTAGGCCTATCTCATATACAATTGACTTAGTCTTGTTTTGGGAAGTTTTAATTTATCAAAGAGTTGAGCTTAATCTTACAGGATATGACACACGCATACAAATACATACGTTTTAATGCTCACAGAAGCTGTATGTAACGCTCTCCCAGCCAGATCTTGTCTCCTCCTGAAAGACTGTCCGAGCATCCATCAACTTGATGCGGTGTTGCTTTGCCTCCTCCAAACTCATAGGCATCGCGTCCCCAAACTCCTCCTTCATAATATAGGCGATTTCGGTCTGAATTTCTTTCTTGCCTTGAGCCACTGCTTTCAAATTGAGTGAATTTGGCGTCTGTCGGAGAATTCGTTCCCCGACTGTCTGAGATGTCTTATTGGAAGTTGATTCTGGTACTCCCCTCGAAGAGCGTTCCATCCACCAACTTTGCTGCTGTGGAGGCACATTCGCTGTACTAATAATTCGTGTCAGCGGGTCTACAAGCCAGATCGCAATGAATCGGCGGTGACCGGGCTTGGACTCATCCATTAGCTTGAACCCGGATACCCGATGGTGAAACACGTTGGGAAAAGCGAGGAGCCTGCCCTGCTTCGTCTCAACACTGCCGTATCTCTGCACGCAAGGGCCTCCGGAGCCGCTGTCTAGCTGTGCCCCATATACCCGCTCCATCCAAAGAAAGTCTTGGCTAGCATCAAAGTATTGGTCCTGATACGAGCTGGTCTGCATTCGAAAGTCTAGGCGGCTGGGTGTAACGTTGTCTGAGTCCAGATAATACAAAGCCGTGCCTACGATGCGTTCGTTCATTTGACCTTCTACATGCCAATTACCCGCCGGGAACTCGGGATTTTCCGGAGTTAGTTCGATAGAGGCTATCTTTATAATAACCTGAAGCTCCTTGAACTTTTCCTTGAGTGAAGTACCTGGTTTAATGTCGTAATTCAATGCACTAAAGGCTGGGGCCTTTGGGTGAGCTGGCATGCGCACCTTCTGCCATTCAACCTCCCGGGGAGTTCCAGAGTAAAAGAAGCCATCGTCGTCTTCGAATTCCAAATACTCTTCTTCTCTTTGCGTGGAGGTCTCAGAGGTTTGCTGAGGCTCGAATTCATTGAGTGTAGGACTCCAATTGTCCGGGTTTTCATCTCTATGAATTGAAAATTAAACTTGGTCCCACCTGAGTAGTTCGCCACATATCTTACCTTGGATCATCGGGGATGGGAAATCGTGGTCCGGTTCGACCATTTCCCACATGGGAAAAATTGAGATACTCGGCCAAACACAGATCCCAAGCAGGAATGGCCCTCTCAATAAGTCTCTCTATGGTATCGTATACGTCCCGATGCTTGATTGGATGCAAATTGTTAATATAGCTGGTGAATCTCACGCTCCCATCGTCTTGGATCCTCAAATTGGAGGGAAGCCATTGATAATCGGTTGACCAAAAGGCCGGATCGATTTCATCTCCGCCGATGCTATATTTGCAGTACTCATCTGCATATGTTGGGTCATGGGGTTTGGGAATAATGTCACCCTTGCCGGCCCATTTATCGATAGCGTCTTGACGACTAACAACTTCATCAGACAGAACTCGTGACCAGCCATAGACAAGAGGATACATGGAAGGATGAACTAGGTCCAAGACCATGCCACCTGTGCGCGGGTGCCAATCTGGGTCGCTTTCAGCCTCCCTTCTCAAGGTCAAGAAAGCATTACACAGAGCATCATGGAGCGATTTGTCAATGAAGGTGTCCGATTTTACCACGGACGCATTCGCATCCAACGTTGGGATGAGGCCTGTCTTCTTGAAGAAATTCGCCTTTACACGCAACTCATTGATGCACTAATACAGAGTCAGATGTGCAGCGAGCAAACGTCCAAATAGCTGTACAACGACTCACGTAGTCCATGCAGCCCTTGTCAAGAATTGTTTTAGGTACTTTGGGATATGTTAACCAATTGCTGGCGTTGTCCAAAATCTCATGATAGAGTTGCTCAACTGGTAAAGAAAGCGCCTCCTGTGACCATCTATTCACAGTCTCATCGTCAAACACCTTGATGTGGAAGTCTGGTTTGTCCATGATGCGATCCATGACGATCATCATTGCCACCTCTCTAACTAGAAGCATTTGAGATTCGGCGCCCCAAGAATTTGTGTGAACGCCCATGGGGTATATCCGTATATCATGACGAGGGTTCCAATCCAGATGATCGTGATAATAAAGGTCCATGCCTAGCCCAGGATAGGACGGTACCGCAATTCTGGAGGATTCATGGAAGCGACAGCGGCGAATCGCTCGAAAACAGGCTGTAGTTGAAGTCAAGGAGGAAAGAGTTTTCCTTGCAGCAGCTCTATACGTTTTCGTTGCATTGCGCATCAGCATAGTTGGTCTCCGTGTTTCTTCGGGTTATGGTCGATGGACACGGATGGTGAGAACAAACCGCGTCATAGTGAAGCACGGAATCACGTGGATGCCTAGTCCCAACATGGCCTTGCAACTGGCCCACTGGAAAAGTCGCGCAATTTTATTATCACATACGGAATGGGGTAGATAGTACTATATTTGAGATCTAGAATGGTATTTAGTTATATTTAACGTGTTATTACCGAATGACCTCGTGTTGAAGGCCCGCCATTGGATATGTCAAAGATACAAGTGTAATGTGGTTTTGGTAGGCGTTCCAATGATAACGATGGCAGGAAAATTTTGTAACCTAACCGTACTCAAAACTAATGATGAACTTGAGTGTACTCAAAACGTGTGAATCTACTACATTACGGAGTAACCCTTAACCCCCCAAATCGAGCCGTTGGCGATAATCTCTATATTAGGGTGTCCAGTGATGGCCTGAAGTTTCGCGGGGTGCGTTTGTAACTGTGTTTTATAATTTTCGTGAAGGTTTTGGAATCAATCAACAACTGGCAATACAGAACGTAACTCTTGCGGTTTCCATCTCTCATCTTATGGGGCTTTCGCAGACTGCACGTAGATTATTCGCTGCAATTTCCGTTGACCAAGCCTGGGCAGCCAATTTTATCAGGTACATGTTCTCGATAATTTTCGAAGCCTGTCTTTGTAGAGGTGCAATCAAAGGCCAAAACCTTGATAATATCTGAAACTTTTTCGCTAATCGCCATAAACGTGTCTTATGTGTTGCCTCCCCCCCCCCCCAAACTTTGGATGATACTCAAGTCAGCCAGCTTTAGACCCTTTGTGACCCGGACATTCAGTCGTTCATCCACGATACCATGTTCTTCCTGAGTAGCCATCTTTCACGTCGCGATCGAGAGCCACGCAGTTTCGAAATTTCGCGGATCTACTTCTCGATCGCGCCGGTCGTCTTGAGCCGAGTCCTGCCCTTCTTCAAGGTTATTGAGGGGCGTCTCACGGTCCACGGTAGCGGCCTTTGAGCCAGCAGAATAGATTGGATGGTACATAGCAAGCTCGCCACGACACACTACGTTCCGTCGCATGGTTTCGTGAGATTTCTTGCAAGGCTAAACTTGCATCTTGAGGGATAGTTTAACTCAACCTCCATATGCAATCATCCTTTCAGACAGCTTCAACCACTTTTCAGCCTCACACAGTTGTCGATGACAGTGAGACATTCCCATAAAGGAGTTCACGCCTGGCCACATCCAGGCATTGTCAACATACTCGCAGATTGCCACCAATCTATGCTGTCTCGGAGCGAGCGACCGGATCTCATCAAGCGCTCCACTCTGTGGGGCCGAGACAGACATTGGCTTAGACTAGTATTTTGTTGTTTACAATTCTGGCCTTTCTAGCTCGTATTTGGAACCGCGGCGGCCGAGATTAGCAGCCACTAAACACTTGTAGTGGCAATTCCAGTGCCGCCAGGCAAATACAACCACACATCGTCTCACACAGGTCTTACATGCCCCACTAGGTGGTCTCCCATTCAAGTTTAGTGCAAGGGTTAGCGACAGCCATCAAGCCTCACGGAGCTTCTAATAAAAGACAGAGTCTACTGCCTCAGGCACCATCATTGCCACACTGTGTTACCTTACTTAAGGGACTAGACTGCACTGCCAGCCGAGTTGTTCCTGAATTGCTCGTTGTCACGTCATCAGATCACCTATCCGAAAAATTCCATCCACAATGAAGTTTTTCAACTCAGCCGCCACCTTGGCAGCCGCCGTGCTACTCCTGTCAGGACAGGCTATGGCGGGAACATACAAGGGTTTTAGCATGGGAGCTAACGGGGCCGATGGAGCCTGTAAGAGCCAGGCTGATTGGAAGACGGACTTCCAAACCATCAAGGGGTGGGGCAAGGGCTTCAATGCCGTCCGTCTCTATGCCGCCGGTGATTGCAACAGTAAGTTTACAGATGTCATAGCGAACCGATCAAAATCTTGGCTGACGCGACGTGTGCCGCAGCGCTGGCCAATGCTGTGCCTGCTGCCAAGGCTACCGGCATGAAGCTTCTCGTCGGCGTCTGGGCAACTAATGACGGCCACTTCGGGACTGAGAAAGCTGCCTTGCTTTCCGTAATCAACACCTACGGCACCAGCTGGATCGCTGCTATCAGTGTCGGTTCCGAGGATCTCTACCGCAAGGACATTACCCCTCAGAAGCTTGCCACTGAGATTTATGACGTTCGTGGCATGGTCAGAAAGTTCGACAAGAATATCAAGGTGAGTGAATCCCTGATGTTATTTTGAATGAGGATATTGTCTCACGCGCTGACAGGTCGGCCACACGGATACATGGACTGCTTGGGTCGACGGCGCAAACGACGTTGTCACCAAAGCCTGCGACATCGTCATCACCAACGGATTCCCTTACTGGCAGGGCGTCAACAGCAACAATGCCATTAAACAAAAGACATTCCAAACTTCACTTTCAGCTGTTCAGAATCGCGTGAAACAGGTCAACTCGAAGGCCGCTGTTTGGGTTGGAGAGACAGGCTGGCCTACGGCAGGCGCCAGCTTCAAGGGCGCAGGAGCGTCACTGACTAGCCTGAAGAACTACTACGCCAGTGTCGGTTGTTCGCTGTGGGCCAGGTCCGACATCAGTGCCTTCTGGTTTACGGCATTTGACTCTCCCACGGCTACCCCCGAGGTCGAGAAGCACTTTGGAGTGGCTGATGAGAAGCGCAAGCTCAAGTTCACCTTGCCTTGTTAGGTTGACGGCTTATAAATCTCGAAGTTTATAGTGTATCAATTATTTTTCGCACAGCTTAATTTAATATGAATGAAAAATATCTTACTATTTACTATTATAAACATCCCATCAAGGCAAAGTAAATGGTATGATATTTACATCCTGGAAGTCGTTAGTTATAGTGAATATAACGTCGTCCAAGGCTTTTGTGATTGTGGTGATTAGTATCACAAGGGTAGCTAAAGGTTTGACATCAGATGTAGATAAATTGTAGAATTCACTGCTAGGATTAAATAAGTCTGAACCGTGTATATTATGCGTTTAATCTCGATCAAAAGTTCTTGTCATTTGTCCTAAAAGGTTTTAATTTTACTAGTTGAGAGCCTTGGTCTTTCGAGATGATAAAGATTTAGCAAGCATGAATCAAGGGCGCTGTTCTAACAGTTGTGACCTGCCGCGTGGCAACTAGGTCCAGGTGGAAATACCAGTGGCCATTGTAGACAATTTGTTACCCTACTTATCGGGGCTCTAATTGTATGTACGGACATCATATATCTCTACTCTTCTATGGGCTTGCAGGTCATAGGCAACCCTGGCCGAGCTAAGTGGCAGGTAAATCGGTCGTACGTCTGATTGATCTTCGCGCCTGGAGGCATCTTAAATTCGAAGAAACGAAACAAAGCAGCAATGGTCAAATGAATCTCCGCTAGAGCCAAGCTATTTTAAACATGTCAGTATAAGTCACTGTGAGAGCTGAAGGCTGTCTTACTTTTGGCCAATACAAGCCCGTGAACCTTTGGAGAAAGGAGCAAGCCATTGGTCAAGACTCGCCTCTGTCCCCTGCAGCCAGCGTTCAGGACGGAATGTGTGAACATCTGGGCCCCAGATACTCTCCGAGTAGTGGAGGCCATATGCTGACATTCCAATGATGGTCTGAGATGCTTTAGTGTATAAATCTCGGGGCTCTGTAATCACGCTAACTTACTCCAGGTGGTATACGCTTTCCATCAATGATCAGCGGCTCGCCATTAGGGACAATTCGAGGGAGCCTTCCAGGAACGGGGCAGGCCAATCGCAAGCTTTCTTTGACACAAGCGCGCTAAGAGCTCATTAGTCGATGTCATTCCATGATTGTCCACGACAGGCAAATTTACCAGATAGGGCAGCTGTTCCAATTGTGACAGTGATGGGGTCGAATCGAGCGAGGGCATGACCGATTTCAGCTCAGACAAAAGCTTCTCGTTAATATCCGGATTCGACGCAATATGAAATAAGCCATATGTGAGAGTCAAAGCGCTGGTATCTGACCCAGCAACTAGCAATTCAGCAGCCACAGAGGCCTTGATATCATCCGAAAGGTCTTTCTGGCTGTCAAAGACCACTGAATGTTCCATGCTTTTCCCGTCCTTTGTTTGGGAATTATAATGGTCTATGCAGCCCTTGGCCCACTGTTGGTACGTGTTAGTTTGTATTAAAGACTCCAAAGCAATCAGTTTGTTGTTTTCTGACCTCTCCAATTTGCAATAACTTTGCAAGCTTCTTGTCCATCCAGAACAGTATAGCCTGAGGTAGAAGAAACTTCATTCGGGACCAGGTCGGCCTGAACAATAATTCAGGTTGGCTACCCGAGGCAACGTCGAAGATTTCCAGAAATTCAGCCTCGAAAGAGTCCTTGGAAGTGGCAGCATCGATCATGTTTACATCCATCCCGAAAGTAAACTCTGAAATAAGTTCGACAGTCAAACACCTGTTCGGGTATCAGTATGAAGTCTCAGACATTAAATAAAAGGGAGAAAGGCTAGGTGTACCTGACTGCATCGTGTACGTCAAAAACGTTTGTCAAACGTCGCATTTTATTCACCAACCTCATCACCCTACTCCAGAGAAGTGGATTCAGCTGATTGACTTGGCTCTTGGAAAAGTAGGCATTGAGGTCACGACGTCGCATGCGATGGACATGAGCATCGCATTCCGTTGTTAAACTGTGAGGGATATTGAAAGACTGATAGAATGCCCAGGACTTGAAATATTCTGTTTTCTGGCTGTAAATGGCTTTGTACAACTCTGGTTTTTCAATATGAAGTTCATTGGGGGCAATGCGAATAACGCTTCCTAATTGTGACAAAATAATTTAGAGGTGAAACAAACTTTATGACTGAGGTTGGAACCTACCATATTTTCGGTGAAGTTGGCTCAGTTCCTTCTCAACATATTTCCCGTAGGAAGCACGGGATAGCCAACGTTGTGAAAGTGCTGCCGATTTCGGTCCAGGGAATGACGCCAGAGGGTGAAACCACAGCCGATAAGCGCACACTGTCACCAGAGAAATCAGAGCGACAACGACTGCACCAACAACGATGTCGGTCGGAGACTTGGTGCTTCCTAGGAGGAGTGCTATCAAGCCTTTGAATAATTCCATGGTGAGAGATCACCGTTGACGATGGTAAACTGCAAAAGGCAAAAGTGATGAGTTGGAAAGATGGCACATCCAACATTATTGAGACAACCTGCTCCTTAAATATAAAAACATTATTGAGTGAGACTCGGAACTTCGGCGGTCGAGAATCTTCCGATTAGAAGTAATTCACACAAGGATCAGCCTCGCTCCACATTTATATTGGGGTAGATGTGCAGACATTCTATCCCTTTTTCCGCTTGTGGGTCTTGAGGACAATATGAGGCAAACATGGTCTTCCCCAATGGCATCTTCATTGTTGCCTATGATAAGTTGGAACTAATAGACTGATTTCTAGTCTTATGATCAATATGATTCAGGGTGCAATTCCGGGACTGGAGGTATATACTTCTAGAGAGTGTTGATGTGCCGCTTGCGGCTCCCATGCAATTGCTTCTACAATTAGATTATTTTTACCCCAGACGATAAATCATTTAATTTAGGTTGGGAAAGTACATTTCACATGTTAGGTTGAGCAATAATACCGGACCCTTCTCAACCGATCACCCCCTCGACCGGCCACACGTGAGTTCTGCCGCCAAAGGTGATTGCTTGTTCGAGTCATGCACAATCTCTTTGGTGATAAAAGTCACGTGTGGCCAGTTAAGGGGGTGGCCGGTTGAGGGGGGTGGGTTGAGAAGGGACCCGTCTTATATCAAGGTGTGATGAAATGGTATGTGATTAACCAGTAAATTAATCGAGGAGGCAAATCGATCAATGATGACCAATTCTTTGGACAGATATGATAGGTTTGGTATGGTGCTTAGGTACTTAAAGTTGTGGCACAATGAGCTCCTTGTAATGCGATGCCGCGTTAGAGGGCCTTGAATCCCCTCACGTTAACAAGAATGGCACAACGCTTAGTTTTGTCAGCATGGTCTGCCAAGAGAAATATATTTCCGACTACTTTATCTAATTTAGAGTTGATCGGAACTCTAGCATCGCTGTTTGTTGAAACTATTCCTGAATCTGTGTCTGTGTCAGCAGCTTATTCTTTAGCGTCCACATTCTGAGCATAATAAATCTTTATATTCCCCGAGTCTTGCGTTTTTTTTCTCATCATGATTAGAACCGTGTCGTATATTATCGGACTTGGTCAATGCCGATGCCGATGGTCGGCACCAGTCAGACCCAATACCGAAATGCGGTACTGGGTAGGGCCGTGCCGACGGTCGGTAATCTGGTTGAGGCGAGGCGCGATGCGGTGAAAAAGAACATGTGCCATTCGTTGATTGCCCTTATGAGGCCATACATGCCAGATTGGGTTCAATTAGGCAAGAAGAAGTTGGATTCAAGGTTTCGTGTTCGGCACGGTTCGGCACAGTGCATGGGGTAATTACGATCCGGCCTGTCACACGACAGGCCTTTTCCCCTTAATAAGCAAAGAACAGGATTCAGTCTGAGCTAACCGCCGAGACCCGCTATTCCAACCCAAGTGCACAAGCGAGAGATCTCCTTGAATGTGCAGAGGGAGAATGGATGTGCCCCAACACTAACTAGTCCAATTACAATGGCTTATTTTGGAGTACTTCATTACTCGTTAGATTTTAACAGTGATAGAGCTCAACCCAATCGTCACTGTGCTTTTCCCCCCACTTTGGTAACAGTCCTTTGGAGTTAGTGGCAAATGATGTTCCCCGGGTACATTCATTCTCTTGCATTTAGTGCGGAAAACTTTATACCAGGGATAATGCGAAGAAGGGTACATACATCTATTCTCCCGCTGCACGTTCAAGGAGATGGTCTACGTAGACAGTACGATAAGGTTTAAACTACGGAAATTTCGAAATCTAACAACACTTGGAGCCGATGATAAAGCTGGGTAAGGACGAAAGATTGCCCAGGCTCTCAAGATTGATCATTTCTAACAAATACCAGCGTCAAATATTGGAACCGGTACTGTGCTCTTATTATACCCGGATATGTGAAAGAACCACAAATGCCCCCAGTGTGCAATAGGTGCGTGTCGTATAAACTTGGAAAATCCGGATACGCTGTGGAGCACGGGATTTTAAAAAATTCCGGGAATCCCTGCAGAAACCCAATTGCCATCAAACCAGACAAGCTGTGGGGACTAGATTTACGGTCTTTTCCTTGTTTAACTGGCCACCTTTGGGTCCCCCACAACCTGGAGAGTTAGCCTGTTCTCCACAGCATGTCCGCATTTTCGAGTTCATAGCATAATTCGTCAGCGGGGTAAAAATGAACAATCCGAGGGAAAATATGCAAAACACAGCTGGGATACCTTTATGTGGAGTAACTAGATAACACTGTCATTGATAGCCATTTGAACAGGGAAGCTTACTAAAGACATTGGAATACGATATTGCAACACTAGCTGCCGAATATTTTTTGTCAGAGAAGCGTCAGTCGTAGGGTAGGACTAGCTGGATCGCTGCGCCATGATCGACCGAGCTTATACCACATTGGGAAGTAATTGAACGCACTTGCGCGGACCAGCACAGCCCAGCGAGGAAGAAATGACAGATGAGAACGGCAAAGATTATGGCAATGGCTTCAGAAACAGTTTATTCTGAAAAGGGACATAATTGAACGCACCAAGGAACACGTCTAGTCATGACAGACACCGCAAGAGCCCGACAAAATAGAAATGGTACATAAAGCTCGGATGTGCAGCTATTATAATCAGGTTGCTCAGCAGAAAATGTACTCTTGAAATTACACACTGGATCCTACTCTCAACACTCAAAATGTTCTCTCTCAAAACAAGCCTTGCTTTTCTCCCTCTCATGACGGTCGGATTGACTGGAAAGACGACTGGTTGCTCTCCATTCCCCTCCTCCTTGGTTGAATTTTCTTCAGGTTTCCAACAGCCTGAGCCCCCCGTGGTTAAGCCAGAATTTAACACCAATTTTGTTCAGCATAAATGGTACGACACCTGGTCACAATTGGATTTTCCCACATTCTAAAAGATATTGCAGGAATCAGAACTTGTCCCATATTACATGCGGTTACATTGTCAACTCTCCATCCAAGGGTTACGTGCGCGCCGAGCAAGCAAACGACATTGGCCTCGGTTCATCATATTTCAATTATGCCAACGTCACCAAAGATGGTTTGGTGGACAACATCTTGACCACCTACTACTCCAATTCGACTAAGCCAGATATTTGGAGAGGATATGTCAACTCCAACTTTCCCATTTTTGAGAAGACCATTCTAGTTCAATCTGGCGCGGTGTTCGGCGGACTAGTTCAGAGGAACTTTGTCGCTGGCTCAGTAGCGGCTGTAAGAACTCCATGCTATGTTGTAACAGACACGAACTAACTGCCAATCTCCAGTGGAATATCATGTATCAGGGTGCAATTCCGGTTACTGTGTTTGTCGACAACTGCAATGTTGTGGTCGGCTACGATTATTTTTCTGCCGATTTGAGAACTCGAGTGATTACAGAATTTTTCAACATCAAGACTGAAGCTTGAAATTAACATTCCTCGACCCCTTTGGAGCCAACATACGTGGGAGCATGCACCTATGGCATCCCAAATTAGCTTGATATTTATTTTCTTTGTGTTTATTGTATTCATATAAGCACGAAGTTTCCATGAGACTTTTTACATATACTTAGTTTGAGATAGTCAATCGAGTTTTGGCAATTAGCCTACCGCACCATGCTTCTACATGAATGGATTGTATCGATGATTGCATCTTGCGCTTCAAGAATTCTTTCCCCCTATTTTTAAATCCAATATGATAATATCTTCCTGAGTAAAAGGCCTGAGGGTATAGCGCGAAGTTTTTCTGGGCGGGGGCAATCGGAAACAGAGAATTGTATCGTGTTCTTTAGAGAAACTACACTGGACTCACTGAACTATCATCAGTCAAGTTCTGTTTCTAGTATAGTTACCTAAGCGCTGAATACCCTTTCCCTTACTCTCATGGGAACACCACCTTTTATTCCCTGAGATAAAACACATCATTAGCTTTAGTCTTTCATTCTAGGATTTTGAAAAACTTTACCATATTCAAAGCGGCGAGTGGTTCATATGTTTTACTATTATCCGACAGTACAACATCGAAGCGTTGGATTATAGCAGTAGAGATAGCGATGCCTTCGTACGTAGCAAGTGCGCGCCCTAAACAGCTGCGCGGCCCAGCATTCCAAGAGTGATATTCTGAGCAAAAAGACGGAAGAAACTTCCTCAGTATTTCTCTTACCGGAGTGGTTGTCAGGGGCTTACTGAAGGGGCTGTAGGAGATGCTCTCTCCATTGGCTTTAAACCATCGATGCGGATTGAAGACGCAGGCATCATCACCCCAAATCTCAGGCATTCGAGACAGTACATAGTTCTGATAGCTCACGATATCACCTCTATCGATGATTTGTCAACAACAGTAAAGTCAGCTAATAAAATCCACAGAAGATCTCCTTACTTTTTAACCCGGCGAGCGGGCATGTTGATCTCGGGCACAGCTGGCAGAATATCATCATCGGCTGCTTCCATCTGACCAGCAGGAGAGACGGTGTCGAGCCGAGCAGTCTCATCCCACATGGCATTCATAAAACGCATCCTCTATATCCCATTCGATTAGAAAGACTAAGCTCATTTTATTGGAGAGATTAAGTAGCTTACCGGCGTGTGGCCATAATCAAGATATCGCTCAGTAAAACCGAGCTCTTCAGCCTCGACTCGTATCTTTCTGACTGCGTCAAGATGTTGATTATCCTTGTGGTAAATCTCTTTCATGAGCCATGAGGTTGTGTACGCTGTCGTATCTCCTGTGTGAAAAGACAGTCAGTCGCTCAGGGGCGAGTTCAATGGGACTCAAACATACGTCCAGCCGACAGGAAAGCAAATACCATTCCGCCCAGCGTATACACATCAGTTGTCGACTGCAAGAAAAGATCCAGGAGGTCAACACCAGCCTCTGGGTCAGGTTTGTAGCCGTGTTCGATTGCATCCAGGCGCTTCCGGACTAAACCATCGACATGTCCGTAGAAAAGATCCACGGCTTTCTTGCTGGTCTTGTCTTCGCCAGACAGCTTTTCTGTGAGCTTCCACAAGGGATCACGCCTCCGGCGGTCAAACACTGCAGAATATTTACGTCAGATATTGATGAGAGGCTTGAGGTAAGCGACAAGAGAGCACATACAGTAGGTGGCTTGGTCGAATGCTTCCACATAGTCCGGCATCGATTCAAGGCATTTGGGGTCTTCAGACAAAATATCCATAGCAAGCTTATCCTCGTGGAATGCAATCCGAAGAAATATGCAGAACATGAATCGCCCCATTAGCCCCTGAAAGTCAAACTCCTTCTGGTCTTTGGCCAGGTTGGTCAAAAGTCGCATCAGGATATCAAGCCAGTGGTGGAGAGATTTGGTAATATGGTTCTCGAAGTTTTGTTTGCTGAAAGCCCTGGTCGCTACTTTGCGCTGCGAATACCACTCCTGTCCATCGGAAACAAAGATACTCGTTCTATGGAGGGTTCCAAAGACATTGCGGGTAAACGCGCCTCGTATATAATTCTTACTGTTGTGCTTCTGAATGTGCTCGAGGTACGTGGGGTGATTTATTATGTGCAGCCGGAAGAAAGGAATTGTCATTTCATAGGCCGGTCCGAAGCGTTGATATAGAGAATACCAAGCCTTAGAACTGCTTGCCCCATTGGTTTGCAAGTCATGGAGATTGCCTCTGAAGAGTTTTCCCCTAGGACCGCCAATCCATGTCTCGTTGGCAGAAGAAGAAGCCCCAAACCCTCTTCTACGGTACGTCCAGAATATCACTAAATACATCATTAAAACGTCGCTTTGATGCGTTTTGAGTCACCCACAATGAGTACGTACCTGTCACTCCCAGTAGAAGAAGCACTCCGGAAAGCTCAAGCAACGCACTCATCGAAAATAACGGGGGCAGAAAGACTTGTTCCCACAAAGATGCCATTTTTTGCTCTAGAAATGTTGATAAATGATGTATCGATAAGAAATTCGGTGGTGTCTTGCAGATGAGGAATGGCGAGTCGTCACATCGATCTCGCCGCCTTACCTTGCCACCAGGGTGATGCGATAGATGGCCTTTTGCTTTATGGTCTAGCGGAACTAATGATATCAATACACCCTTACCATGTATCCAAACACGGATTTCTCACCAGAAATTGTCCAGCAATTCGTATGGATGAAGCTGTGATGTACGATTACTGCTTCACCCCGCCCATCCCAACGCCACCTGTTATCTCCCCCTCCGACCCCGCGCCCCAACACACTCGCCATTGGTTGCGGAAATCTAAGAGATATGACGTATTGTGGGAAATCTTCTCCGCACAAGTTTACAGCCTTCGATAGATTTCAGTGGAAGCACCCTGCGGTGGTTGACCCAGAGAGATGCATGAGATTACAGCATCAGTGAGGTAAGAAAATGTGTACTTCGGTACTTAACTTGAATTTGAAAGTGATATGTAGAACTAGTTAGAACAGGCGAATTACAGGACAATTTTGATGTAGCTTTCAAGTACTACAGAATATGCCAGGGTACCATAATCACACCAAGAGAGCACTGGTAAACCCTTCTTAATTCCTCGCAGCCTGTGCTTTTTTCTGCTCATTCACTCGTCTCCATTTTGGGGCCAGCTTCCACTGCACTCCCACTCCAATTAAAGCCAGAAGTTGCACACAAACACAGATGGTAAAAGTCCAACCGACGCCAATGCCATTTATTATGGGCATCACAATACTTGTGCCACCCGCAGCGAATAAGCACCGGGCCAGATTCAAGCTTGCGCTGGCAGCAGCACTCCGGTCGGGAAATATGTCCACCAGATACGTCATGATAACCGACTGCGTAGAAACAGCGGTCCATCCAGTGATGAATGTCGACACAATAGGGACGGCAATGTGGACGCGATGGGAATACTGGATGGTCCAACCAAAAAGCAGAATTGACAAGCCTTGTATGATGGCAAAAATTGGGACCAGGCGAAGTCGGGCTTTTTCAATGGGAAATTCTTCTTCAGGGGCTGCTTCTGAACCACCTTCCGCGATGGCCTCGGAATCGGGCAACACTGCTTGAGATTCGTGGTTGCGTTTGACTCGCTGATAGTCAGAGTCGAGGATCTTTCCGGTGATTAGTGTCCCAACCATAGAACCAACTCCATTGGCGATAAACGTCAGCCCAATCTGTGTTTCATTGAGCCCATAGCGACCCTTGAAGAGTGTCGACATGGCCGTGATGCTCATCTGCCAAACCGCATAATAAATTGCAAGGAATACAATTATGAATAGGGCGTGTTTACTGAGGAGAATTCTCAATGGTCCAGTTATGTCGACATGTTTTTTTGGAATAGGATCGCTCGAAGTTTGCTCGTCTTCCCACTTTGTTTTAGTGGTCTTCTGGTAGACGGACAAAGGGAATCGGGAGAGCCAGTTGGATGGTGTACGGCTGCCATTATGCACCATAGACCTGAGAGTCTCCGGTAGCATAATGATCAATATGATCAAGAAGACGCCACAGTATATAGTAAGAAACCAGAAGATTGATCTCCATCCCAAGGCCCCTGCAAGAGCACCACCGATGACCGGTCCAATGGCTACGGGCATAAGTAGTCCTGCCTGGAAAATACCCATGAGACCCCCTCGTTCGGCCCGGGTTGTTATGTCACCAATCACGCCCGAGCCGATCGAAATGGTGCTTGCACTGCCGGCGCTCTGCAGGCATCGCAACGCGATCAAAGCACCGTATGTTTTTGCCTCTGCTAAACCGATGCATGCTGCCAGAAACACCAAGAATGTAAAGAAGTAGGCGGTCCGTCTCCCTTTTACATCTGAGACTGGACCCCAGAAGCTGGGGGCGAGGCCTTGGAAAATGAGGTACGATGTGACTGTGAGGTTGATGAGTTCGGTTGAGACTCCGAAATCAGAGGCGATGGTTGGGATTGCAGGAAAATAAATATTAGATGCAAACCCCGAGACTTTTGCATTGTTAGTTCAATTCAGCAAATAATACCTTCGAATTTATCTTACACGTTGCTGCAGTCGACACAATAAGAACAATCAAAGCCTTCTGTCGTTTGTCGAAGATGCTGTAGGGCTCGTCCATGCTGAATGAGATGTGAAGACCGAGTAGTAGATGTAATGGTTTGGATTTCGATTCTGAATATGTTTTCAGTCGTGATAAGTAGAACTATATGGCCTATCGGTTTTTATGGCCTCTATTAGATGTATGGTATGGGGAGTATGCAATCGCATGACGCTTATTTATGTTCGTTCCCTGCGAAATCAGCTCCGCCACCACCGGAGTTGAGCGTGGCAATTTCGGACTTGAGACCTCAACTCCGGCGTCTCAGCCAATCAGCGCGTCCAAAGGAGGATACCCACAATCCCTCATTCTTGATGTGATGAGCTCTCCCTTACCAATCTCGGTTACTTTTTTCTTTTTACTTGGTATGTCTCTTGCTCAGTGGTAACTGATTTCAAAATGCCGTCAATTGAAACCCCCGCGGGAGAAGCCCTGTCATTTGGCAAACGCTATGCCGTGCTCAATCTCGACCTCATGTCAATCCTTGTCCAGGGTATCCAGGACTCATCTGATGGGCAATACTTCATTTCAAACATGAACCGATGGATTGCAGCGGTGCATGAGAAAGAAAATCGGCCTCCTACCATCTTCACGACCTTGTTCTTCTCGGACAGTATGCATATGGAATTAGCCAAGGGCGCGCCTTTCACGAAACTGCTGGAGCCTTACGGAAGTTTTGACAAATCGTCGCCGGACGTCCAAATTTATCATGGATTTGACGTTAATGAACAAGACATCGTTCTGCAAAAGACGCGATGGTGCGCCAGTGCGGGCAACAGCCTAGAGCAAATTTTGAGAGCTCAACATATTGACACAGTCATCATTGTAAGTTCTTCTGTCCGAATTCAATATTTCGCTAATAATGAGAACCAAGTCCGGCCTAAGCTTATCAGGCGTCGTCATGAGCACAATTTATCGATTGTTCGATTTGGATTTTCAGATTTACGTCATTTCAGAAAATGTTGTCGAATTGCCGCTGGATCACAATCAAGAATACAGGCGGATTTTCCTGGAGTCGCTGCTTCCAAAGATGAATCTTAAAGTCATTTCAATCGATGAAGCCCTGCGAGCACTGGAGCAATCTTAGTAGCGTAGAATATCATCAATTATAAGACGCCGTTACTATGCTTTCAATCTCGGCAGCAGACGCAGTGATTAGTAAATAAATTTCATAACCGTTCCAATCCAGCTTTCACGACCCGTGTGTGCAACATGTTACTGCGTAGAGCATTGTTCCAAACTCATCCAAACCCTCCAACCACGCATTCACTCGCAATTTTCGCTCTTCAATCCCTTGTTCGTCCAAGTTCGCCGGTACTGGCCACAGCTCGTCAATACAAAGACCCCCTCCTGGCCAATCGGCCAAGTAAGTGTTGTAACCCATTTCCCAACCCTGTCGAGACTCTGCACGCCACAACATCTTCCCAGACGGAGCCAGAAGACCCTGAAGTTCTGTCCCGAGAAATGCAGGACTTCCATGGTGCGCCGCAAGTACACTGTCAAATAAATACATTGTAAATAACGTTCTTCTTTTGGACTCGGCCGCGATCCAGGATTCCCAACGAGGGCGGGCCCCATTCTGTTCTTCCGGGCATACCAGACCCTGTTTGGCACTACTTCCAGCAAGTTCTTGGAGGTTCATCGACGCCTCTCGTAGGAATGAATCACCGCCCTGGTCAAGGTGAAAGTATAGCACCATGCAGTACACCAAATATGATTGAAATGTAGCAAGAAGAGCCATCTCGTTACATGAGGCGTACTGTTCAAATATCTTGGCCATTTCTTGTCGCAACACGCCGACAGCTACACCACTCGCGGCAGGCTTATCACATATGCGAAGCAAACCGATGCAAGTCATCATTGGCGCACTTGCCGAAGCGAGGCTCATTTGCGCTGCGTGTACAAAGGGTGGAACGTTGCCGGAATGAATCATGGCTGAAGTGTAAGATTTGAGAATTTGAGAGATAAAAGTAGTGATTGGAGGTGGGTAGTTCTTGACAGCCTGTCCAGGCAATGGGACATAGGTGTTCAGCCACCGGTTGCTAATGTCATCGGCCTTGATGGGACATATAAGCCCAAGAGTGCAGAACTCAGTCTCTTCATAACCGTCTCGCGAGCTACTTCTGAAATCGGGGCTCGGTGTGCTTATCATTGGAAGCTTCGATGTGAACGACAACCTATCAACCGCCCCCAGCATCCCAACGTTACTCGCCATCGGCAGTCGGCTTGACTCGGCGCTCTGAAATACGGATTCTGACCCAGTTATTTTATCAATCGAAGGCAGATTAATGCCCGTTTCCTGTCTGCCAGCGCCCTCCTGACTCACCGCTTCTGGGTAGACGCAGAGAAAGCCACGACGGACGCAGCGACCACATCCGGGCACTTCGCGATCGCATTTTGCCTTGGCTGAGGAGCATGGTTGACAAACTTTTTGGCGAGAACTGCTATATCTTGGCATGTCAGCGGAAGCTTGCGAGAGGAAATAACAGTCAAGTTGGTCGATAGCCCATATGTTTTGGTGAACGTGCTCAAGAGCCACTACCCCTCTTACGCCAATCTGCCCAACGCCTTGATTGGTTGTATATTAATTAAGTCGTACATATTATGTAAGAATTTTGAACGCGCTCGAAAACTTTAAAAAACCATTTTAATAGTCGAGTTTCGGCATTGTCTTCTTTTACCTAGGTTGACTGAAATAATTCTATACCATACTGACTACGAGTTTATTTATTCATCAGTTCACCTGGTTTCTATTTATTGAGCAAAAAGCAAATCATTGTTAGGGCAAGAGCCCTAAAATCGTAATCCTTCGCCCACAATTTAGAAAGAGACCAAGACGGCCGCACAAACCATCGGTTTGTTGCAGGCTGCCCGTAACAGGTCAATCATCAACTTCAATCTAAACTGCAAAAATGTTCTTCTCATAATATTGGAAATCTGCTTCGTTTTATACAAGAATAGACTTTGAACTAATTAATTTAAATTATGCTCCTACTTACAACTCATCAATTCAACCGTTACCCCTGTGCTGCTACCTCATCTTCTAATAAAAGTTGATATTCGTAGAATTAGTAGTAAAGCATTTAAAATGGTAACTGCTATTATCTCACGTAGCAGGGAAACTCAGTTGATGATTTGCATCATTGAACACCATAACAACTGCTCCGAAGGTTAACAGAGCGACTACTTTGTGTTCATGATAGGTAAATGTTATCAGCTTCGTATTCGATACAAATAAATGAGAAAAAAGAAATATCCTAATTGTGACTGAGACAATACAATAGTAGTCCGTCGTTCACATGAATGTGACAGCTGGCCTGATCATTGCTGAATGCAGAAGCTCTCGACATGCCCATCACGTCCGATCACCATCTTAGTGATTATAAAAAGGAATTAGAAGGCAAACACTTCAGTTTAGGCTCAATACCATTAAATTAGCATCGATGCATCGCAATAACTCAATTGCGAAGACAGAGCACCTGCACTTGGTGCAGGTGCACAAAGACCTCGAAGCCGCATGTTATGACGTGTCGCCCTAATTCACTGAAGGATGAGACATTCACATTGATCCATGTGATGACGCAAAAAGGTTGAAACAATAGAAAAGATACGCGCAAACACAAATATTTCCTTCATTAGATTCAAGAGCATAATTTGAATTAGATACGACACAGATACTGCCACTTATGGCGAGTCTCGGCCACACTGAAGCCCTTGATATGTCGTGGGGGCTCCAGCTATGTCGCTTAAGCGGCTATTGCCAGCTGGCTAGGGCCAAAGCTGGCTGCAGCGATCGTCGTCAGCTATAGCGATCTTCACCGCTGTTGGATACTGTTTGGGCACACCGTTGCGGGTAATTCGTCATTAACTACGCCATGGGCTTTTTTTTTACATGGTGTTTTGAGACTTGCTGCGGACTGGCCCGTCTCTGTTAGCTCTTTTGCGATGCCGGCCGCGTCTGTTCTTTGGCACGTGTAATACACGTCTGTTGATCGTGATATGTGATGGAGGTCGTGGCGGGCTCTGTGAAGGTGCCAACCGATAGACGAAGGCATTCCGTTTTTGTTATATCTAGTGGTGCTTGGGTTTTACCAGTGCTGAAATGGATGATAATTGTTTATGAGATCGCGCGGGGCTGATCGTATTGATCAGTAGAAGTCAAGTGAGGCTACTGACTTTGGCTGAGCATAGAAAAATACTGTGATTAATTTTAAATGCTGGTGTGATATGTGTATCACACTAACTTATCCACGTTTTCAGGCTAACCGAAAACGCTTACTCACCGGTGGGCCACATCATTCGATGGGGAGAAGAGCTGAGACATCACCGGAGGTGGGTGAATGTGCCGTGTCACACCAAGCGTAAGATCGCTTATGTTCTTTGGGGTTTAAGATTCTGAACTGCATAAAATGACGGTGTAGTATCGTCTATGCGGGCTGATGTTAATGGCTGCTTACTTCTGTCTCACTTATCTCACGGGTATTTAACTCACCGTGTCGGCCTGGGCCGGCATCTTAAATTTCTTCAGCAGAATCATTCCACAAAATAAGCATTCAATCATCACCACCAGCAAAATGAGCAACATCGAGTATGATTCGATTGGTACGCAGTATGATCTCATCAAAAGAATACCATTCAATACTGTAGAACGGGTCAACTTCCATCGAAACGTCGAGACATTCCTCCAACGGCCCAATTCTACTGTCATTGATTTGGCTTGTGGTACCGGATTTTATTCGGAATATTTACTTAAATGGGGTGCAAAGTCCTTGACAGGAGTTGACATTTCATCTGTCATGGTGGATGGCGCAAGAGCACGACTGTCAAACAGCCCGCATGCCTCGCAAGCAAAATTCGTCACGGGAGACTGCACCAAGCCTATATCTTATAAGGATCCTGGGTCTGATGGATTTGATGTCGCCGTTGGTTCTTGGTTTATCGTGTACGCGCAAACCAAAGAAGAACTTACTGGCATGTTCAAATGCATATCGATGAATCTCAAAGAGGATGGAGTTTTTGTCGGCATCAATCATCATCCTACGGATGATTTAGAAGGCCAAGCCAGAACAATGAATGAAATGCGTCATCTGCTCACTAAGACGGGTCTTGTTCCGGAGTATCGGGAAAAGCTGTCTAATGGCCTAGGCTATGCTCTGCGGATCTTTGGCATCCCACCAGCCGGGTCCGATGCATCGGGTGTTGACTTTTGTGGCTATCATCTGAAGAAAAGTATCATTGAAGAAGCTGCACGTGCTGGGGGCATGAATGGCAAGATTGAATGGCGGCCGGTTGATTTTCTAGGGGAGCAATGGAGGAAGGAAATAGGTCTAGAGGCAGATGATGAGGGATGGAGAAAGATACAAGAAAACCCGTACCTTTCCGGCCTGGTGATCTGGAAGAATTAGGTCAGCAAGAGAGGGCACGATCTGAGCCAATCATTAATGCAAGGTCAAATGTATTGGATGACTCTTATACACAAAATAGCTGTTGATTGTTCAGCTACTCTGCTTTCTACATAGGTATTTATTGGTCATTGATTTGCTGCAGGATTATCCGTCAAACCAAATCCCCCACTTCCATGTAGACCCTTTTTGCTGCCTGATATTCCCAAAGCTCCTCCAAGTCAACTTTTATTCTCTCGGAAACAACAAATCCTTTCGACTTTACTAAAGAAAGTAGTCGGATTACCCTTTTGACATGATATTCTCTAGTCGCACATGTTCCTGCAATTCTCAAGGGAAAGAGAAGCAATACTGCGGGGGTTTTGGAAAGATTCATAATCTTTTCCGACAGACGTATAATGTCATCGACGTGCTGGTCAACCTCGTCGGGAGTCATACTGGGAATCAGCTTCCCCTTCCAACAAGAGTAAAACTCGTAGTTTCTGCAAATGAATAATTGCAGACTGCAATATTTAGTCTGTGCCAATAAAGAATGAATATCCTCGCGATATCGATATGGCAACGTGTTCTCGTGCCACTGTTTTAGCTTTCGCTCAATATGAATCCCTTCATCAGCGAGTGCGTCGATTGCTGGCTGGGATGATCTCGTAAATTCAGGTATGGCCTCAATCTGGTCAAATAACCTGCGAAAATAGTCAACCTCTTGGATACATTGAATGATATAAATATACTGACTTTTTAGTGAATTTAGATATTTCAATTGTGAGTCCAACAATGGTCTCTGACGGGTCAGACGAGTCAGATCGTAATGCTTTACGACGATGTAACCATAGTATGTGAGACAGAAACGTATCTTGTCCATATAAAATGGCTCTGTCAGCCTCTAGAAGACGAAATGCTTCAAACAGCCTTTCTCCAAGGGGTGATAATTCGTCATATGGGTTAATCAGCTGAAGTATGCTACTAGTGCCAAAGGTCATATGCTTGGCCCAGGACTCTCCGGATGCGTCGGACATGAGCTAGAATTGTCAGCTTATTCTAGAAAGATGGTTGCTGTGGAAGTACCTCAAATATTCCGAGCAGAAACGTGCTCCATAGTACATCCTCACAGCAAGACGCGTCCATTGATTGGAGGCGATACCGCAGTGCTTGTATCGATCTGCTGTATAAAGTAAAGGCGACACTTTGCGCTGTGTTTCCGCTAGGCGACGACGTTATCGAAGGTCTCCGGCTGACTTCTAGAGCACCAATTGCCAAGGTCAAGTGTCGAATTGACGGTGATGCATGAATGAGCGGCAGGAGATCTGAGCTCACAGAGGCAAACCCCTTCGTGAATTGGCATTGTCGCATCAATAAAGCAAAGTTGTCCAAGTAAATTGTGTGGTCAGACTTTTGTATTTGCTGAGGCAAAAGACCAGATCTATTGCCATTAGTGACCGAGATGAACTTCACCTGATGCGGGGTCTGTAGTTGTGGATGACACATTTTCTTTGTGCGGACGCAGTACTCGCATGGAAAGCCACCCTCGCACTATTCAGATTGGATTAGTTTATGGAATGGAAGAATATCTCTTGATTCACCATTTTACATACCTTGATACGCCTCTTTGCGCACGACTGGCATCTCGTCACCCGCTTGCGTTTATCTAATGGACCCACAGAACGCTTCATTTTGGTCACACTTGGATGGGCTGAGCGCACAGGGACTTTTCTCTCAGCGCTGGGATTGAAAAGAAATAATGGACAGTTGCAACTTTGAGATTAGCTGCACTTTGACCGTGGGAATAAGTGTCCACGCAGCCAGCGGCAGAAAATGCGTTGCCGCCCACGTCCAAGTTTTTCTCCACCATGGGTATCCCGCCACTTACTCAATTGGGAAGTAATTGAACGCGTCTCTGCTGGGTCCATGCTAAATCCGTCTTTGTGCTTGCTGACTCATTGAACAATTTAGCAAGTCGATTGGCTTAACCGAGAGACGTGGCGGGGTCTGATCCGGATTAATCTTCGGCAAACTGATTTGATCAGCCGCAGCTGAAATGCGCTAAGCAGGCAGCCATCTGCTTGTGCCGAAGCGATGACCCCATCCATGATTAATTCAGGGGAGAAGAGAAAACCATGTCAATTGAATTGAACTTGGCAACATGACCGGGCGAAGGATCTCCGATGGCCTAGATGGGCCCGAAATTAGTGAGTAACAAAGAGCTGAGTCACAGCTCTCTTGTTGACATGACATAGAAAGAGTAAAACTCGGTAGCGATGAACAGGGGAGCCTGAACCAAAGGAAGTCCTGTGCTAGGTGGTGCAGCATTGAACAAGATGGGGGCTTCGACTTGGACAAAGCCAAGGTTAAATCATTCCTTTCTCAGAAAGAACAGGATGATGCTGGCTATGTGCAAGACGTGCTTCAAGGCAAAATGCTCGACGCCAAGGTTTATCCCTTGATCTTCGATGTTTTCCAGCCCGACGACGCCCCAGACGTTGCGAAATTCCGAACAATTCCTTATTTCGTTCAACTATTAGCCGATGCGGATGACAGTGGCACATTGTACCGGTCTTTGACGCATCAGCAAAAAAGCATCGTTGCTGTAGGTTTGCGAGATCTTTACATTGCGGCGTCGACTGGCCTGCTGGGTGAACACGACAAGGGCATACTGGAGAAACTGAGTGATGTTTTCAGCGAAAATATTGATGTTCAGCAAGTCGCCGGGATGGCCATTTCGTTTCACCCCTCAAGAGACTTCAAAATCCTAAAGTTTGTTGAAGATTTGGATGAGAAGGTCGAAAATCCAAGCCTTTATGCTCAGGTATTGAACAATCCAAGATTGTTTGTCGTGTTTGTCAACCCAAAGGACCTTTCTTATCACAACTTCGAAAACATTGTTCACCTGGATAAATGGCTGGAGACAAGGACCGGAGAAAAAGAGATGCCAGACCTTCAAATTTCCTTGGACAACCCAATTCAGATGACCGCCAATCGGGAGGTTTTCACGAGCAAATTGCTTGGAAATGCAGCTGCTTTGTTAAAGGACTTGGCTGCGTTGGACTTATATGTACCGCCTCTCAACAACAACACACGAGGAGGGGAGCGATTCATTTTTCATTCGTCTCTGCTCAGCAAAGTTATAACTGAAGCAATTAAGTCGAGTGGGCTACTTGACAAACTTGCAGATGGTCGACTCGGTTCCACATTCGAATTCGCCAACTACGTTTTTCGGTGTAATAGGTTTGCGCCGGGAGATACTCACTTTCATAGCCATTTGGACACCCCATATTATGACAGCAACCGTTCTCATGTATCCAAATATACCCTCCTCATTTACTTGAATGGGGGCCGCGGCAATCCAATGTTGCGAGTCAATGACGTGTTAGTGGACGAAATCGAAGATATGACTTGTCTCATCTTCGATCAGCGATACGAGCATGAAGGACAACCTTTTGTGGAAGGGACCAAAACGTTTCTCAGAACCGAGCTTATTTTCAAGGATGATAACCTCCAGCATGACGATAGAATTTCTGCGCTCTTCAGCCAGGCTTGCTACATGTCAGGTCAGAGTATGTTTGACAAGAGCCTGGCTTCGCATGCTCACGAGTGCTTTGAGCGGGCAAACTCGTTGCATTGGGCGGTCGAGAGAGCTGCGCCTTTGCCTTCAGTGTACCTACACAAGCAATTCCATGGAATCAACTTTGTAACAAATGGGTACAACTACTGGTTTCAAAAGACAGATGGAGCTGATGTGAAGAGCTGTGCATTAGTTGCTGCGATGGACTACTTCAACTGCAAGATTAGCCAGGATTCATTCCAGTCATTGGTTAAATCAACAAGAATCCAGAATAAATTTGGCAGTGCAGAAGATATTTGGTCATTCTTGTCATCTCACATCCCAAATCTGACAAAGAGTCTCAGAAAGCTCCAGGGCAGTGACGTGGAGTCATTCATTAAAAAGAGTTCAGATAAGCCTTTTGTAGGATGTATGGAGGACTGGGACGATGCAGACTCGATCCAGAGCTTTGCGTCAGACGGTGATGGATGTTGCCCGACACATTCTTACCCCATGTTCAACCCTTGGAAAAATGACAGGATCATGCGTTGTTACGAGATTTGCTGCAACAACACCCGCAACGCATTATTCGGTGCGCCTCTACTCATTTTGAACAATGAGATTGTGATCAACGAGGACAGCATTGTGGTGTCTGGAAACAAAGTCTTTATCCTTCAATCCATTGATGGCAAGGCTTTCACTCCCATTAACTTTGCGGCATGTTGGGCTGGTGATCAGACGCCTGGGGAATTCATCCAGGTTGAACAAGAGATTCCCGCACCGAAGCTTCTTCTTCCGCCTATTACTCTACATGAATCACCTAACGGTTGGCAATTATCAGTCGACTTTTTCCGAAATGATTGGACTGTTGAGGTTGACGACTCTCATTCAATTCCAGTTCCAGACATCGTTGAGAGACCCGAGTATGAAAAGTCATTTGGCATCAGACTCCCTGATGTCGACAATGAGATGGATGAAGTGTAAGAATTATCCCATTCAGACGAATAAAATTGGATAGTTTGATCAACAAGCAACCTCTCGTCAATTGCACTTAGATAACATAGGTTGTTAAACATCTGGTCCTCTTGTTGAAGCCCGCAATTGCTACGTTTCATTTGATGGATCATTTCTTTTTTGCATTCAAAATACCGAATTAGCCCTCGAGCTTAATGTTACACAACTCCATCAACAACGCCATTCGTTTTCACCATGTCTCCTTCAAAATGAACTGAGACATGGAAAAACACGTATTTTGCTTTTCGAATTCCATCTGGAGACTCCTTTTTGACAGCCTCGCCAGGGCACTTCCCCACTAGAGAAAGTAAAAGGAGGTATCCAGCTCTTCTTTCTCGTCGCCACCGTTCCCTTTGCTCAAGTTTCGACCAGACCAATCGCAATTCCAAAACGTCAACAGCGCCCAAAGCTTGACAAGGCTATGAATGTAACCAAAGGCGATCTGAACAATGAGTAGAGGCAAGTCAGATGGGTGTCTGTTGAAATGTGGAAGTAGCTTGATTGTCTTGGAGAAGACCATCCACCCGAGTAGACGGATAATGTTCTGCCAATTGCCGAATGGGGATAGACATAGTGCACCCATAAGGGCAGCATCCCACAGAAGAGCAAAGTTAACAAGCCCTGCCCAGTACACCATCAGGCCACTCCAGTAATACCGGTGCAGAAAAGTTCTATCTCGAAGCAATGCCGGGTTGCTTCGAAATGTTGTGCGCGCCCATCGAAGCAGCTGGCCATGGAACTTGGGCCACTCGCCGAGTGTCGTTTCAACAGTCGCCTCCTCGGTGTCCTGGAAGCGGATCAACCACTGCTTCTTGATGACCTCTCGAGTCAAGAAGTTGTCGTCGTCAGGATCAAGCCCGCTGCCTCCGAGCATGCCGAAAAAGAATCGTTCGTCGCAGAAGCTGACAAGCAGGTCCTCGTCCTTGAGGATTTCGGTTCGATAGGCAGCCGTGCGGCCGGAGACGACGAAGACACCTCCATCAATTGCGTTGGAGGCACGGAGCTCCCAATTGTGGCGCTGAAGATAGCTGCAGGCGATAAAGTTGACGATTGAAGACCATGTCCATCTGCCAGGGGTTGTTCGGCGAACGTGTTTTTTGGGCGCGACAACACCGACGTCCTTGTGTTCGAATGGCGCAAGCACTGCAGGGATGAAGTTGGGGCTGCTCCAAAACACATGGTCATTAGCCAAAATCGTGATGGAAGTGTCAACTTGTCGAACTGCATGCGCAACTTGGCGACGTTTGCCAGACCGGGGCAGCGCTGATACAGCGATGCGAGTTTTCTGGCCCTCCTTGAGCATGGCTCCCATCGCCTCCACACAGTCGTTCTGAAGCTGAGCACCAACTGTGACGATGAGAAGCACCGCAGGCTGGTTGCTGATGATGCTTCGGATGCATTCTTGAAAATCCGGGCCTTTGGGGTCAATGGTTGGAAGAACGACGGTAACATCGCGGCAGGAAAATCGTGGAGCAGGGGGCTGTTGCGGCAGTGGTGCAGGGCGATAGACGCAATAGCCTACGACATGGCCAGCAAGTCGTGCATAGCGCAGGATGAAGAGCACGCAGAAGACATGGGCCCAGGTGTTGTCAATCAGGAACAAGGCCAGGATCAGAGGAACCACAAGTAGAGCGAGAAAGAGGAGCCGTGCAGTCCAATAGGACCAGGACATAACGGCTGGTTTGCTTGGCATGTTGGTACTGCGAGGAAAGTCTTGGAGAAGCATGGTGGTGATTGGAGCAACTCGACTTTGGCCAAGACTTAGCCAAGACAACTGAGAAGCAATTGACAACAGGATGGGGAAGTGATAAAACTGGCCATATTTATCTATCCATCTTCGAAAGCAAATACTGTGCCCTGAAAAATTTTCAGTGACAGTGAATCACGGTATAGAATCCCATAATCCTCTCGCTCTGTTCTTTATGCAAGGGATATATGTACATAGGTTATGCATAACAAACAAAACTAATGCGTCTGTACTATTGTCGCACAAAAGATATGAAGTTCATGTACCATTTTTATGTTCTTAAATCCACTTCATTCGGAATGAAACAGAGCCTCATGGTTTCTTTCAATCTGGCCACATAAAACGAAGAACCAAGGAAGGGGGCTCATTAGTAGAGTGGCCGGTAGAAATGACTAGCTGTTCAACATAATCACATTCCCGAATTGGATCGCTTCCTGCCTGAATACGCATCGTGCTTCGATATGTGTCTCGGACTCTCTAGAGAGAGTCCATTAAGCAAGACCCCATGCCAGTTACACAGAGATCAGAAGAACCTTTCTTCAGTCTCTCTTTGAGACCACTCCAGTTCTGCTGTCTCACCTACAAGGCCAAAGAGCTCATCAAGGTTATTGTACGATTTTTCTTCAAACATCCTCTAAAAGTCATCTTCATTCTGCTTTTTCTTATCTCACCTCAAGATCTTACCGTACTGTACCCATGAAAACTCAATGCTGCGCAATGGGGCACATTTCTCGGTTAAACATATTGCCAAAAATGGGATTCAAAGCCGAAACCGAGTCCGAGACTGCGACCCGCTGATAAGATTTTTTTCATTTTCCCTTTCGGACCCTTTCCCAACAAACTTACGGTTAAAGTCATTTTAGCGGTTGGAATCCGAGCCGCCCGCCACCTCCCTGTAACAGGATCTGCGTAGTGCTTGTAGGGCACAGATCCATGTCACGCGACCAAAATAACGTACCTTAACTTCCGCCCAACTCGATCGTTTCCAGAAAGAATGAGATGGGATCCTGCAAGCCGACATTGGAGCCCATTCGTACATCATGACACTAATATGAACCAAAAATTGCAGAGTACTGTAGTAAGAATCACCAATAGGGACTTCTCTCCCTACGCCACGTTCTAGTTTGTCTCAGATCTCTGTCCCCAAGATTAATGTACGACGGGGGCGTAGCTGGAGCCGCAGTTGGTCTAGCTGTCTTCCGTCCCACCGCTGTAACCGGGAGTCAATTCTGCACCTACCAATTGCATTCACAGGTCATTCTCCGCGGTTAGAGAGTTTCACAGGAAGCAGATAAAGTATTTAGGTTAATTCAGCTATGCTGTGGCCCGCCCCCGCAGTGACTATGACGTGTGCTGTCGATCGCAGAAACAATGACGCCTAAGCGATGGGCGGGATACGACGCTCAATCCCGTCCCGTTTAAGAGAACGTTTAATTGGGGGAGAATGCGACAAGGGGTCTGTGCCCATCATCCGCCCCCTGGTGTTTCCAGAAGAATTAATAAACGCGACACATTACGCGGATAGGCCGGAGCCAAGAAAGCAAGCGAGACAACCAAATGTAATCAAAGATAATATATGGTTTGCAAATTAGTGTGGAATCACAAAATGGCTTCAATGATGACACCGGTAGGCATAGATCGTGGCCATTACCGTGACATTTAGTAAGATGGTTATCCATCGTCAAGACAATGACACGTATTCAAATGTAGTCATATTGGATAGTTCCTTGACCGAACTAATACAATACGCGTCGCCCACTTCTGCGGCGAGTGGAGAGTGCATTCTCAGGTGGTCGGGGCATTTTTGGTGTTTATCCACCCTTTGCATTGAAAGAACCAGGAAACTAACTCGTGGATCTTCGTACCATATTCCCAGTCGTCCCCGGCGTTTCTGGGTCAAAATTTTCTAAGTAGGCCGTGCCCAAAACCGAAATCATGATTCCAGGCTAGAGAGAAAGCTCGAATGGGTGGGTTGCACCAGCCCAATCCAGGGTGCTCATAATATTTGTTAACTCACCAGCCGGGCTCGTTCTCTTCGCATTAACCAGGCTTAAGGAGGTGTACGTTTTCACTGCTGATTCGTATTGTAAAACTCTCCCGTGTCCCATCCAAAAGTCCCCTGTGCTAAAAGTCATGGGATCCATGTTGTCTTGTTTAGAGCGAGGTTTTGGTGGGAATGGGAGTGCCAATATTAGTCTTCTACGTCCAGTTCACCGCCATTATCAAACATGGCCATCCCTCTGAATGGTAGCCTGAATTAAAACCGCAAATGGGAGCCTCGAAAGGCATCAAAATGATAACGTGCGACTACTAACTTGAAGCGTTTTATCACCAGCCCGGTAATGCTATGATCGATGGTGAAATCTCCATGATTATTGTTCCATAGGTTTAAAACTAAAAACATAAGTTAGCGAGCAAGGAGGTGGCGGAGGCAGTCAACGCGAGTAGGAAAGGGAACCTAAACTTTCAGGTGGAGAGAACAATATGCAATTCCAAAACAGGACATCGAACTGCTCATCAGTGGATAGCTTCCATCAATGCAGTCTCGTTCAAGCGGTCTTATCTGGCCCTCGCCCTAATGAGAAAAAGTATTTAAAGACGAGTTTGCACCTCAATGAATGGGATCATTTCAATCAGCATCTCCAATTAACATCTTGACTACACCCAATCACTACAACACTCTACCACCAAGCTCCAACAAGAATTCTACCTTCTTCTATTCAAAATGCACGCTCAGCCCATCTTCTTTGCTGTCCTTGCTCTTCTGCAGCGCGCTACCGCTCAGTCTGCTGCCACTGTTTGCGGTGACTCCAACCTCGGTGGAGGTTGCGAAAATGTCCTTGGTAACGGCCAATGCCGTAAGTCCAATTTCTAAGATTCCGCTTGGAAATGCGCTAACAAGATATAGACAACTTCGCAAAGGCCGACTGGGCTAGCTCTTTCCGCACTAACGGACTTACTTGCACCTTTTACGAGTATGCCACGCTTTAATCTTGCAAATCCGAACCATGCTGACTTTGACATAGCGACAACAACTGCTTCAGGGCCGTCATTGGCCCCGTCAACGGCGAGGATGGAAACCTCCGCAACGGCGAATTCAACGACCAAATCAACTCTGCTCTCTGCACTGCCTAAAGATTTTATGATCTTGAAGATTTTATGAACCGGTTTTGTACAACATAAAGTCAACATAGACATAGATCTCAGAAGATTAGGGTTTGGTTATGCAAGGTCCTATTGCCTGTCTTTATTCGCGAGTTGGAAAAGGGGAAGAAAAAACAGAAAAGGCAAAAATTATGCATTCTCTTCACATCGGCTAAGTCTGCAGCCACGCCAAGTCACCTGCAGGAGTTCAATCATGTATCTTTAGTTTGAAAGGCCACTTTACAGAATATAAACTCATCTGTCTTGTAACACTGGTTCCCATTTGAGTCAGCGACGCGCTAGACTTGCCTTGATGCAATATTTACTCAAAAAAAGTCTTCTGTCGCATGAAATTTCAAGACAACATTTCTGCAGAAAGCCTGTTAACATAAACAACTCTGTGAAATGAACTCTACCATCAGGAGGAAAGCAGTACAACCAAATGATCTAAACATATTTCTTCTCTCTAGTCTTTACCTGTAAACCCTGACTAACAAATTGCGTTATCAGAATGGTAGGCTCCAGGTTATCGGTGGAGCAAAGCATGTCCCAGTCCCTTGGGCAAGCATTCCTTAAAAGGCGGAGCATCCCCATCTCGACCGAGTACGCGGACCAGCCGGGTTTGTTTCCAGGCTGGACAAGGAAAATTGGGATATTAACCAGTGACTGTGGATAACAAGGCCACTGCAACCTGATCGGAAAGAGGATGTTGTCAGTTTGAGGCGGCCAATCATGTGCGGGCTGACAGGCTATAGCTCTAGCCTTCGTACGATACTGCGACTTTTTTGCTCATTTCGCCACTCAGCTCTTGTTTCCTTGCATTCACAAACACACCACCCACCCTTCCCCGGTGCTAGCGGCTTTCTTCCGGCTGGTGTGGGTCAACTATATCCCCAGACCCCACCTATCCCACCGGTGATGGTTACATGTCGTGCTTTCATCCCAACCATTTGGTAACATTTGTCTGCACTGGAGATGCCCCAAATTTTATAATTGGAAGAGTTTTGAGAAAATGAACTATAATGCATGTTACTGGCACCTTCCTGGACAGTATAGACCCCTTTGTCAACATCTTTGCTCGAAATGTGAATGAAGGTGCAATATCCCATGGGGATCACGCAAGAGTCCAGGACGTTGACAAGATAGTAATTATGGGGACGCCCTAACACAACAGCCTGCCAACTGTGCCGAACCCTAGTCTACTGAAAGACATCGCTGCGTCAGCCGTGTAACGCAATGGGGCTAGATGGCAAGGGCCAGATAGCAAGGGCCACCCGACTCTGAGGAACTAGCAGACTGACGCAATTACTAGGTGCCATGAGAGCATGTCGCGTCTCGGTGCAAACCCGCGTGTTAAAACCGCATTTTCTCCGGCCAGCCAAGACAAATACGAAACCTTGGCCAGTCGCAAAGTCTCGGCAGCTCATTGATTCGCGCCACTGATTCTCGGTCTCCATGGCTGTCACCGAAAAGTCTGGGCGAGCGCCAGCCGCCGTCGACACCGAGTCCAATTCAAACAGCTCCCAAGAAGACGTTGTCGTAAAGCCGACCAAGACATGGAAAGGTTATCTTTGGGACACCTGGGAGCTTCCGCCCGAGCAACGCTGGCTGCTTTTTAAAGTGGACGCGTTTGTGCTCACATTTGCGTCCATCGGATATTTCCTGAAGAACATTGACCAGACCAATGTCAACAATGCTTTCCTCAGTGGCATGGAAGAAGATCTGGAAATGTTTGGCAACCAGCTGGTTACTAGTATGTTGTTCTTCGCTAAACATCTTGTAAACTATTTAGCCGATAGCTAATGCGAAATTTTATAGGTACATCCATCTGGACAGTGGGATACGTCATTGGTCAGATCCCGTCCAATCTTTTGCTCACTAGACTCTCACCGCGATGGGTTATTCCTTCGCTTGAGGTCGGATGGGGCATTGCCACTATTTGTACTTCTGCAGTCCCATCATACAAGGCGCTCTACGCACTGAGATTTTTGGTCGGACTGTTTGAGTAAGTTGCTTTTTTTCTCAAATCCAAGGCTTTGACACTCTCTTGGCCATTCAAACCACCAGTCAATTGCTCACCATGGCCTTAGATCAGGATTCTACCCTGGTATCCACTACATGCTAGGATCGTGGTACACGCCAAGAGAAATCGGAAAGCGCGCCATGGTCTTTTGGTTGGCTGGCTCCGTCGGAACCATGTTTAGCGGTTTCTTACAAGCGGCCGCATACCAGAACTTAAATGGCGTACATGGCCGTGCAGGATGTGAGTGTCCCGTGCAGAGCCTCATCGCACGCGCGCTGCTAGCGGCATAGCTGACACCTTCTCAGGGAGATGGCTTTTCATTATCGATGGCATTATTACGCTGCCACTCGCACTTGCAGGCTATATATTTTTTCCAAACCTGCCTCAGGACGGTAAAAAGACATGGTGGACAACTGAGAGGGAGCACCAAATCTCCGTTGAGAGAATGCAGGCCGTCGGACGTGCCGGTAAACAGCCGTGGACAATGGCCAAGGTCAAGAGAATTCTGCTCAGCTGGCACACTTACCTTCTTCGTATGTTTTATTTTCTAAAAAAGTTTCTGCGTTCAAGCTAACCACAAAACAGCGCTGCTCTATGTTGTGTGGAACAATGCATGGCCACAGGTTGCCATGGGCTACTGGCTGAAGAGCTTCAACGCCGACCCTGCTCCTCTTCCGGGAACGACATTTTCTGTTCCCCAGATCAACAATTGTAATATTATCATAAGTTCTTTCCAAGCTCATGGCTAACAATGAATACAGTGCCTCTCCCGACAACAGGAATTTTCGTCTTTGTGGCCCTGATTTGGGGGTGGCTCTCCGATGGACCTTTGCGGGGCGCTCGCTGGCCGTTTGTCTATGCGGGTGCCGTAATCACCGTACGTAAACCATGATATTTTCTCAATGTTTTAATCCGGCAGTCACTGATAAGATATTCCTGCACTAGATTGTATTCAACACACTTCTACTTGAGTTGCCGCTCTATTCCGGAATCAAGGGTCGCATGGCTGTTTACTGGCTCAGCAGCATTGGCGTAAGTCTAAATTGTCATTCATATTACTATTTGCTTACAACGAAGTTAGCTCGGCGCCGGGCCTTTAATTTTGAGTTGGATTAATGAGATCTGCACGGATGATACGGAAAAGCGAGCCCTCCTGGTCGGCATGGCCAACGACTTTGCCTATGTTGTGCAGGCGATCGTGAGTACTTTGTCGTTCAATAGTTAAGGGCGGTGAAAAGCTAACGTTTTAGGCCCCTAATTTCGTCTGGAAAACGACCGATTTCCCTGCGGCCAGAAAGGGTTATATTTGGTCCAACATCCTCCATGCGCTCTCCAGTTAGTCTATTGGTCCCGTTACAATGATTATTTGCTAACTATTGATAGTTCTCGTAACACTAGCCATTCAGCTCTTGTTGCGCCGAGACAGGAAAAGGGCAGCATTAGCTGAAGCCAACAATGTGTCAAGTGTTCAGGACGAATCAGAACTAGAATCAGATGTCCATGCAGTCACTCATACGGGCCCGAACAAGTCCGCCGGCTTGGACTAGATCGAATAATTATGTAGCAGTTTTCACAGTCAGTTTTGTTAGACAGAAGCTGACCATATGATAACCTATGGGCATTCCCCTTGTATATGCAAGCAATGTGATTATTCTCCTTTTTTGAATTTGACAATCTTCCATATTACTTCTAGCGTTTCCAGCCAATTTAATATTCGGCCAAAGTCGAAAATGACATAAATTGCATACAATGAAAAGGCAGTTGCTCCGGAGATCTAATTGTATGGTCCCTCCTATCTACTGGGATTTTACGTACATCCGCAATAAATTGCTCCGAGCAGCCAGTAATGAACCGCGCATTGCAAAAGCACCAATTATCGCATTTCAGAAATGTTGTAGAATAAGGCCAACATGCCATATGCTGCTATTTGGAGACTAGACTCTTCTTTAATGTACAAGGATAGCTATATATACAAAGACAGCTAACAGTTATCAGGTATGTACAGAGAACTAAAAAGCAGTTCAGGATGGCGGAGCGCCAATATAAACAGTAAGGCTTCCAACATTGCCAGAAGACACGGTACCAGAGGCATTCTCATTTCCATCGGGGTTAACATCGTCGTAGGCAAATGCGTAGCCCTTGCCATCAGACTCATAGTTGTGGATGATTCGGCTATAATGGTTCGTGGGGTTGACAGTGTAGTAGCTGTCGCTGCCGAGACTGGGCTGCACGTTGCCTCCATCGAGAAGGAGCGTAGAGCGAACGAATGCGGCACAGAGACGGGGGACCACAGCCCTGTGGATGGCATTGTCAGTGTCCACAATCGCAAAGGGCCCGCTGTTGCAGCCCCAGATATCCTTGGCCGCGGGCTTTGCATACGACCGGTTGTCGCCGTTGCAGTTGAGGACATCTCCCGAAACCTGGCAGGTGACGCTTCCGGAATCTGTTTGAGTATTGATAGTCAAGGTCTCGCTGCTGTACTTGCTCCAGACCTGGTCGACGTAGCTGGTCCAGTAGTTGGCAAAGCCATCAGCGTTGAGATCGTAGTAATCATTGGGAGACAGGACTCGCACAGGGGTTCCGTCGGATTTGGCGATGCACATGGAGCTCCATGGGTATCCATCAGAGTTTTGGGTCACCAAGTCGTTGCAAATCTTGGTGACACTGCCCTGCTGGAGTCCGTATGCGCTCTGGGTAGTTCCGTCAGTGACGGACAGCAACATGCCAAGAATCATGCCGACAAAGTCAACATAGCTGATGTTGGCGTAGATAACGCTGTTTGTGTAGGTGAATTCGACGAATCCCCAGTTGAGACCGGCACTCGCGTCTTGGAGATTGGTCACAGAGGGCTGTACCAATCCATCGCCAGTGCCAATATTGACCATGTAAAATTTGAGTTCGCCCTCGACAAAGTAAACTCGTCCAGAGCTAATCTCAATGGGGAGAGTGAACTCGAGTGTCCCACCCTGGGAAGTGATTGGAATTGCAATGTTCTGGGTAATTTCCACGGGAGTTGTAGAACCCCCCGATGAAGGGTAGATTAGGGAGCCATCAGCACCAATGAAGACGACAGCACCAGCAGAGTCCAGTCCAGAGATGTAGGCATTGACTGAACCACCGCTGAAGTTGTTGACAAACTTCAAAGGGAGGGATGCAGTGGTAACACGTCTGGTGAGAGAGTGGGTGCTGTTATGATGATAGGTACCGTTGAGAGTGTTGTTCGCTGTGATTTCAACTTCTTGCACGCCACCGGGGTCTACTTTGGTAAATCCCTGAGAAGTGAGAGCCTCTCTTGGAACCAGAAGCTGGGTTGGATGGCAAGATGCCACTCCAAACAGGGCAGCTAAGAAAAAGAATGGACGCATGCTTGCGGGATGAACGAGTGGACGTATTTAAGGAGTGACTGTGCTAAGAATACTCAACGAGAGACTGAAAGAAATGACGATGGTGAACAAAGATTGGATAGCGCAAAATTACCGGAAATTAGACTGAATAATATAGCAGTCAATTCATCTCAACTGCCTCGGGAGCCAACGAAGCACCATAGCCTCTAGATCGATGTCTCAACATGTGACGCAGCAAGATTCAGGTGACAGCGGACGTTGGCAACATCGCGTGTAATCCATAGCCGGTTTTCCCTTTCTCTAACATTCCATCTGATGAGAAGGATCGAGCGATGGCGAGGTCAAACGACATCTGAATGGCTTCTCAGACTTCATTGGTCGGCTTGTCCTCATCGCCATACCCGATTGTGGGGGCATCGATCGAGCCGGATCCTTGTATGATCCTCCGCTCCGAAAGGGGATTGGCCGTTTTACACCTGCTTCCGTTCCCTCCGTTCACTTCAACGGACCGCACTCTGCAACAAATGCCGTTCTCCCAGGCCATTGGCTGGCGGGCTGTCAGATCCCGGCCCAGCATGGAATTGGAATGGCAACGTCCAAGCTTTTTGCCCCCCGCGATCAAGTAGGCCCGACTGGAGCCTCCCAGACGCTGGGACAGAGCCCCGTTTCAAAAAGCAACCTTCTCGTTTTGGGATGATCCCCTGGTTGGAGGAATTGAGCTTCTGTTTCGATGACCTAGTGTGAATTACCTGCATAATGGGTGGCAGGGTGTTTGTGGGTTACAATTCTGATTGGTCCGAGTGCGATCTGTCTCAATTAGCCTTAATATATTAGCGCCCAGGTTTTTTTTTTCATCCCTTCTTTTCTAGAAAGGGGCACATGAACATGTGTCCAGAACGGATGACCGAGACCTGTACCAGCTAGTCTAGTGGACCGTTGCATGTTGGACCGTTTCATTCATTACGTGCATTTACGTAGGATGCCGATGCTGGATCGGACCTTCACATTAGCAGAAGCCTGGAAAATTGGAACCCCAAAGTGGCTGTGTCCTAGCGCTGGATAAGCCTTAAAAAGAGTGAAAGATTCACAGTTATCGCCGAAAGGAGTAGCATCCTGGCATCCCTGTCTTCATGCATCCCCTCTTCACAAGGCTGAGCGAGGCTGGATGAAAGACGGTTGTTTCAGATGGACCTGAAACTCCACGTAATCCCCCTGTCACAATCACATGAGCGTCTCTCGATGGCGGGTGATGATCATGACATATGCATTTAAAAACCTTGACCAGGCGACTAAATTATTATACAAGACATTTTTGTTTCCGCTCTACCCTTTAGAGCTTGCTGGGCTTAATGAGGTGCACGTTGACAGGCGAGATGGCTTTGCCAGACTCGTTAAAAGAAATAATGTTCTGCATGCCCAACTTCTCGAATCCGATGTGAGAGTCGAGCGATGCACCGGCGTTGTGGGATAGGAGCTCGACGTTCTTCATCTTGACGAGCTCGGGGCTGATGTGAGGCTCGTTCTGGAACACGTCGAGACCGGCGGCAGAGAGGTGGCCGCTCTTGAGAGCCTCGACGAGGTCAGCCTCGTCGATCAGCTTTCCACGGGCAATGTTGACCAGGCGGGCGCCCTTCTTCATCTTGGCCAGACCGGCCTTGCTGAGGAGGGTCTCGCCGGCGAATGGTGTAGCGACGAGGACACAGTCGGCCTCGGCCAAAAGGGTGTCGGCGTCCTTGTGGAAGACGGCGCCGAGAGAGTCCTCGACGTCCTTGGAGGCCTGGATGACGTCGTTGTACAGAATCTTCATGTCAAGGGCCTTGTAGGCCTTCTCCGCGATGCGGCGGCCAATTCGGCCAAAGCCGATGATTCCAAGGCTGAAGCCGCTGGGGTTGCGGGACACGGGAGCAAGGTTGCGGTTGGCGTCCACAAACTGATCCTTGTCGCCGGACCTGGCGGCGATGGCCGACCATGAGAGCAGGCGGAATGTGGAGATGATGAGCCAGATGGCGGCGTCGGCCACGGACTCTGTGCACGCAGCAGCGGCGTTGCAGTAGACGATTCCTAGAATTTGCATGTTAGAACCGGGCAATTGGTCCAATTTACCGGCACTAAAACTCACCTCGCTTGGCCAGGGCAGCAGTGTCGACCCAGTCGAAGCCAGCGCCGGCACTGGCGTAGATCTTGCACGACGCGGGCAGAAGCGAGACCAGTTCCTCGTCCCAGTTGCCCATCTCGCCGCCCGTGTTCCAGAAGGGGCGGTAGATGGCGTAGAAGTCGCCAAAGGCCTTGGTCTTCAGGGCCTGGATGAACTCGGCGCGGGGCATGCTGTACGAGCGCTTGATCTCGAACTTGTCCTGGAACTCCTTGTACAGGTCATGGTTCCAGCGGATGTCGTCGCCGAGCTGCAGAACGATGGGCTTCGCCATTGTGAATTGAGGGGATTATGGGCGGTCTAGAGAGGAGTGAATAATTTGGGCCTCCAAGGGGATGCTTGCACGAGGAGGAAATCGAAGCTGGTCGCTCAGACGAATATATACTGACGTCGACATCCAATGCAAAGCTCCCAGCCCCGAAATAATCGTAAGTCACCGTACTTTACGGATTGTCTGCCGACTCTCCCGCCACCCGATGCAGAAATCCAAGGCCTGGGAATGGCAATTCTGTCCGGGTGCGGCCCGTGATTGGCTCCCAACGGCCTCAAGTCCCACCCCCAGACATGTGGGGGTGGAGGAGAAATTCGGGCTTCTGTCCGACTCAATCGAATCAGCGTCGAGACTCGAGAGAAGTCCGGGCGGTAGCGTCGATGAAGACGCGCCCAGACCGACAATTGTCCCCAGACGGAGCAGCTTCACCGATGGAGGAGGGTCACTTGGTTCCTTAAATAGTCTCGGCTTTTGAGGGTGGAGAGGACAGGGGGCAAGGTGAGGCGGCATTTGCTCAGGCTTGGCTGCTTGAGTGCGTGAGGCAGTCATGACAAGGGATATGGGCGCTGGTTACAAGAGTAAATTCAATTCGTGTGTATCTAATAGCAGATAAAAATCCAATCTATGACTCGAATTATCATTTCAGATTCTAATATTATTTTTAACCATGAACCAATTTCCATAAGTTCGTGTCCTGTACCTCTCGGGCTGATGCAAGTTTCAGCGGGACATGTAATGCTACTTTATCATAATCATCAAATACCCATTGTTTCCTCTCTCAATGCGAGTCATTATTCCTTCTTTTGAACCCGTGGGAAGGCAAGCCATATCAACGAGATGACGACAAGCAGGGCCAAGATGATGGGTTGCAGCACCGCCACGCCCTTGCTGGCGGCGATCGCACCGATGATGAAGGGAAATATGGTACCGCCTGTGCCTCCAAAGGCCATTCCAAATCCAATGGCACTGACGTGGATGTGCTTTGGCAACAGCTTGGCCGTCATCATAACCGCACCAGGGAACAAGGGCCCGAGGAAGAAGCCGAGGAACGAGACAGCCACGGCCGACACGTAAAACTGCGGAATGAGCCAGAAGAGGAGCTGGAGGGCAAGGCAAAAGGCCAGGTAGATGCTGATGCACAGGCGCTCACCATAACGCTCCGTCACAAAGCCCAAGCTGGCACGCCCAAGTGCCTGGCCGCCCCAAAAGCCCGACACGGATGCACCAGAGGCATATGCAGAGGCTTTGCGAACTCGCAACATGAAAGTGACAACCCAGCCTCCCAAACCAACTATAAATAATCTTCAGCAAAAATTCCATCCTGAAAGTGCTAAATATTATTTTCTTACCTTCAACGCCCATGTACGCGAAAAAGAAAAAGGCGGCAAGCCAGGTCACCTTTGACTTGAGAGCCTCCCTCGTGCCAGCACCTGCAGAATCGTGGGCGTGCTCGGCGCGGTACATGGCAGCTGTCTTTGGCCAGAATGTCACGACTAGTCCCACAAACTCGAGTGCCGAAACTCCAATCTATACAGTCATGACATGTCAGCAAATACAGAAAAAATACAAACAAGCTTCGCGCCTACCATGATGTAGTAGAAAGAATACCATGGCAACCCAGTCTTAACCACCATCTCCGTGGCAGCCAGAGGTGCGATTAGGGCACCAACTGAATAGCATGAGTGCAAAAAGCCCTGGATGGTGTTGGCCTTGTCCATTGCTCCAATCCACGCGCAGAAACAGGCATCTGTGAGGCCGTTTCCGAAGCCACTAAGGATGTTGCAAACTACAAGAACGGGGTACGGCGGGTGCAGAGACAAGGCGACGTAAGTTGCCATGTGAAAAATGGGCGCCATGATGGCAACTCCGCGTTGGCCGAATTTCTGGTGAATACGCGCATTGGTGAAGGCGGCGATGGAGTAGCCAGCGAATGGCGTGAGGAAGATTAGTGAGACAATGGTGTAGCTAAGATCATAGTACTTCTCGAGCTGCATGGATTGTCAGACATGGGATTTTCGCAGTAAAGGCCGTTCAAGAACAGAGATCCAGCCTTACATAAGGGATCAAAGCCTAAGGATGCATATGTCAGTATCAGAATCTAGGTAAAGAACTGGGTGGCTTATCATACACCAGTGGCACCGTCATTCATTCCAGCGATGATGAAGGAGAGAAAACAAAACGCGAGCCTCGGAACATTTCCTTTTGGATAGTTCCATCTCTCTATCTGGGCCTGGGCATTTGGCGGAGGCTCATCCGGGTTGGTGACATTTTCCAATGAGGATTCAAGCGTGACTGGTGGCTGTTTCACCTCTTTAGAAGAGTCGTTGTCGCGGCCAATTGGACCAAGAGGAATTGATTCCTGGGCCGGCGCAAAGCTCTCAGCCTGGATCGTTGTCGTTGCCGTTGAAGTCGCCATCCTAGTGAGTTGACGAGATTGAAAAGACCAAATGGCGGATTTGAAAAGTCGAAATGACGAATTCAGCAGGTCGATTCCTATTGCGGTCCTCAATAAGCGACGACCAAGCTAAAGGCCGCTCATGGTGGGTACGGTCGGGGAAGCTCGCCTCTTGCGAATCAGTCTTAACCGAAGAATAGCCAATGCCTGACTATTGCGCTCGCTGTGAGCTTCTCCGCTATCACTCACTACCTTGGAGATTTCCCCGATTATATCCCCGACGGGGACGCGGGCCGAGAGTAAAGTGAAGACAAGCTTAAACCCGATCCCTTGGCGTCATGGATTTCCGAGATTGAGGAGAATAGCATGTCACAGTCTACAAGACAGACAAACTCATGGTGGGTTTTTGTGCTTGGGTGGTCAATCGGCTCCACTCAGAGCATTCAGCTCAAATCGCCCACATGTCGCCAAATCTCGATCGCTTGTGGGGGCAACAGAACATGCAGGGCTCTCGCTAAGAGAAGTCGAAGCTATGAAGGATCTACTCCCTTGGTTCTGTCATTCCAATTCGGTAGCCAATCCAATTCAAACAATAGACCAACTTGTTCAGCAAAGTCATGTCTCCGATGTTCCTACCTTTCCCCACTTAAGTCCGATGCTGTAGTTGCGGGGCAATTAACCATGTGTTGGTAGATCTTCAGTCAATGAACACGTTCATTCAGAGACTACAGATGATTGATATATACTGGGGACGAACGATATGCACCAGCCTCAGACACGTGTCGAAGCGAGCGTACCCACAGCCGCATCATCATGACGCTAAATCCGAAAGCCACCATCACAAATGGGCCGCTCGCAATTGGATCTAGGGTAGATCAAGCCGTATCCGCACTTAACCCAATTCAGTCATCGGGCCCGCGGGATTCATTGCCCTGTTCGTTATTCCTCATCCAACTTCATTCACCCGGAACAAGCGCCTGAGAAGGCTCGAGACCCTGGATGAAGCGCACGAAATGCTGCAGCAACTGTCGCCGCCGCCACCGCAAATGCGTTACTCAGCCAGGGGCGGCACAATGTGGCGGCTGCATCGAGGCCGGCAAGGAATGTCGCTTTGAGGCCGACATTCGCTTCAAGCACAGCCATGCCCAAGACCTGAGAGACGCACAGACGGCCCGAGAATCCCGACCCAAAGCACCAAGATCGAGTATGCGCTAGACATGTGAACATTGGTTGGCAAAGTCACCTCAACTAACGAATCATGTATAGTTTCCTTTGTGACCCCACGGGTTGTCGGCAATGAGTTCTCAGAAGCCTCGGAGCGTGCACCTGGTAAAATTACCAGCACTATCCCCTCGCCTGAAAATGGGGGAGCATCGATACCCAATACCGAGTCCCCAATTGCGGGCAGCCATACGCCACAATCAGCTCCTGAAACAGATCAGATGCAAATCACTACCGATGTCACTCGAAACCACCCAGCACTAGCCAATGTAGCACAGTTCAAACCCGCAGACGCTATCCAACCGATCCAAAATGCGCCTGAGGCCCAGATCTTCCAACCAGAAGAGCCTGCTAAGCTTACGGAACGCCAGGCATTTTTGTTCATGACATACATACACAAACTAGCGCCGTCAGTAAGTCGATCCACCTTCAATCAAACTCATCCGGAAAACTGAAACCTGTCCCTGATCAGTCTGATGCTTGTGATGAGGCCCGCCATTTTGCCCTAGAAGTGCCCCGTCTTGCCCTGACTAATCCAATGATCATGAATGGCGTTCTTGCACTTGCAAGCGCCTATGATGCTCTCTGTACTGGTGTGACTTCTGATTTAGAAAGCACATACTACCACAATCAGTGCTTGGAGTTACTCATCAAAGCTATAGCTCAGCCTTCCCATACATGGGACTCAACGCTACTCGCCGCAGTCGTCATTGCACGTCTGTACGAGGAGTATGATAATGAAAAAGACTCCAACTACCACCACCTTAGCGGGACCCAAAACCTGCTCAATCACGAAGCGGTAGCCGCTTTCGCCATGCAAGGCGGGCTTGCAGAAGCTGCGAGTTGGGTCCATCTGAGGCAAGCCATCTACGTATACCTAGTACGTAGAGAGCCATTTGATATTGCTCTTGAAAACTTTGAGCGATCCATGGTATTTCAAAGAATAGATGACTCCGCATACGCAAACCGTATCGTCTATCTCTTTGCGAGATTGATCAAGTTCATAATCCCAATTGATGGACCTCAAGATGACAGTGGATCCCTTAAAATGCAATGGAAGAGCTTGGAACAAGACATCTCCAAGTGGAACGACACAAAACCTCTGTCATTCCATCCAATATACAACAAAGAAGCCGATTTGGGCGAGGGACGGCCATTTCCGACCATTTACATTGCAGCTTCCGTCCCAGGTGAGTGATATTGCTCCAGTTATAATACTTGATAATTTATTCATGAACTAACATACGTGGTCAAGTCATCGCCATGCAACACTATTATGCAGCAAGGGCAGTGATATGCCTGCACGAGACCAACAAAGGCAGCCCCGCTATTGGATACCAAGCTGCCCGCCTCAGGCGAGATGGAGAGGTAAGAAGAGTTTTAACAAGCGTTTACTAATTCTGACATGTCCTGGGTCACAGAAACGCATTGCGTTATATCTCGGTATTCTGATGGGCCTGGCTCTATCCAACGAACACGCAATCAACGCCTTCTACTTGCCTAGCCATATGCTATCATTGTGTGAGTTTCGTCGTCATCCTCAAAATCTCAGCGTAATAACACTTATATTCCAGGCGGATTTTGCATTCGTGATCCAATAGAGCGGAACCACACGATTCAATATCTGCAAAAAGTAAACATGGTTCTTAAATGGAAGACTCGTTCCTTGATTGAGATGCTTGAATCACAGTGGGAGGAGATGGACGGTTTGGAAAAGAGGAAATAGCCTCAAAGTAATGCATTCAATAATCTTGTTTACTTGTGCGCCTTCTCCCTTAAAATGTTTGAGATTCACGCTTCTATTCAATCGTATGCTGCCCGCGTTTCCATGGAACGTTTCCTGTTTTATCTATAACCCGTCGTTGAACTCGTAATCCTTGTTCCAGCGCTTTCTGATGTTAGTTCAAATCAATTAATTATCAATATTTGATACTCACCGTGTCCCATGGTCGGCTGGAGTTGACAAATCGCAAATCAGTGCCGAGGCGGATGCGATTTTCAGGGTCATGGTTGATGGTAGATGCGTGAATCTAACAAATCGGTTAATAATTATACTTCGCAAAAGGCACAGCCATCAACTTACCATGTGTGGGGTGTGAATCACGACATCTCCGGCCTCGTATTCACTCACAAGCCACTTCTTGCCGTACTTTCTTCCAAAGTCCGCGGGCCCTTCGGACAGAAAACCAGTGCTCATCATGTTGGCATTGTAAGCGTTGCGAGTCTCCTCGTCGTTCATGCCAGCCGCCTTTGCCTTGCTTGCAAATTCCTCTTCCATTTCTTGACCGAGCTTGTCACCACCCTGAAGGTAGATCAGCCCGCCGCCTTGAATTCGGACATCGCCCATCGGAACCCAGGCCGTCAATGCGGTGGGCTCACCGTATCGCATAAATGACTGGTCGTAGTGGACTCCAATGGCTCGGTTGCCTGGTGTGTTGTTTCGGAGCAGAGTTCGTCGGACGGCAAGAGCAGAGTCGCCCCAGCCGGTCAGGCGAGCTACAAAGTCCTTGAGGGCTGGGTGGTTGCAGAATCCTCGAACGCTGCCGTCTTCTGAGCCAATGTACCACGGCTCAGTGTGTGCCTTCAATGCCGCATTGACAAACAAGGCAGCCTTGTCGGTCGACCCCGGTGGCGCATTTTTGACACTCCCAGCTCCAATGCCGGGATAATCCGACGCTTTGGCCGAGGAGTCAAAAATGCCTTCGACTGGCTTTGTCCCAGGCTTTATGACCCCACTAGGCTGAAGGGACTCGAAGTATGCTTCGCGAGCGGCGAGAACGTCCTCTCGGGGTAGCAGACCTTTGACAAGGACATATCCGTCTGTGACGTATCGATTGTAGAGGTCCTCTAGCGGCTCATCAGGATATGAGAGCCGCATCTGCTCTACTTCATCCGCAGCAAGAGGACCATCATTGACGTGTAGCTGCACGCCATTTATGGTTGATTCTTCGACGTGGGGCATTTTGGGAAGACGCGTGAATGGACAAAGTTGAGCTGAGCAAATCAACCAGATGATTCTAAAGATGTCAAAGAGATGGAATGCCCGGCTTGGAGTTGATAGATATTGGGAATTACATTGCAGTCCTTTTTATAGGTTGCTTTAGCACCGCTCTAGTCCCATCATGATAGTTCCGCGGGCACTTTTTCCCAAAGTAGAAATCTCCACATTCTACCCCACGTTCCAAACGAGGCGTCATCATGTGAGGTTGACTGTGCTCGTCCCGTGAACAGAGACGGTGTATTCCGACCCACCCCGGAAAGCTCCCGGCGAATCAATTCTCCTTTGGGTCATTTCCTTGTTTCATCGCGACTTGGTTCCGAGTTGCAACCTGTAACGTGTAAACTTCAACTCGCCATCATCCATTCGTCGCGTATTACTGTCTTGACCATTACTTTTCAGCTTTTTCGGGGAAAATTCAGATGATCTGAAGTAGTTTGTGCTTTTGTGAGAGGAATCAACCGTGTCCCAGCCCAATGAAAACCGAAATGTAGAGTTGGACGTATAAGCTAGCTTTGTCTTTCAATCAACAATCATCAAAATAAGTGAACGGATATAAATATCATTGTAGTCTTAATAACTTAACGTCATTCTATACATTGTGACTATACACTTTCATATCCTATCATACATGGTGCCCAAAGAGACTCTGTTAAAACACTGCATTGTTTCCACAGGCAAAAACACCGCGAACTGTGCTGTCATCGGAGTCAAACGCATCAATCAGGTCAGTGACAGACGACCAAAGACCAGCACCGTTGACAAAGAGAGAGATGAGAATCAAGAAGACGTTCAAGCAGGTCAAGGCTGACTTCTTCCAGTTGATAAAAAGACGACCCCAGTTCATATTGAGCCAAAAGATGGCACTAAAGCCATAGGTAAACCAAGAGACAGTTGTGGCGGAGGTAATGGACAAGATGGAATCAAAGATAGGGATGGCATTGGAGAGAATAAAAACAACAATCCAGAAGCAGGTAACGCAAGTGACCCACACACCCCATGACTTGGCACTGTTATCGGTGAGTTGATGAAGGGCACCCATCTTGCGCATGGTCAAGACGTAAATGTATTTGCAGCCAGTATGAGCATTGGAAAATGCAGTGGTAAGGATCGCAAACAAGGCAATCCCGTAGGCAATCTTGGCAGGAAGTCGAGGAGCGGCGCCGAGCACGGGGGATACGGTATATTCGCCAGCAAGACAGTACAGAATAAGGGCAACGGATGTATAAAATACCATGCTGCTGATCTCAAGAACCATAAGAGAGAACTTAAAGTCTCGAGCTGGGTCAACCATTTCGGCCATGTAGCTTACAAAGGTGCAGTTTGCAGCGTAAGCGTAGACAATTTTGAGGCAAGCGTTGAGGCCCTCTCGGAAGGTTGGGTCCCCAATGACCTCGATCTTCCTGTTCCAGTCATCCGGGGCCTTAGAGGGGCCAGCAACAGCGAGACTAATCAAGGCAATTCCGACAGCAATGAGTACGCTCACAGCATTTGGAATGCCACACATGGAGACAAACTTCATTGTTCGAGGCAGTGAAAAGATGAAAGACACGGCGCAAGCCACAAATATGAAGACGACGGTGCAGGCAGCGTGGTCGCTGATGGTGTTGAAGGCAACGGAGAGCGTGACTGCGGGCGAGGCGGCAAAGAAGATGAACTGGATGACATTCATGATGCCAGCGATAACCTCGAATTTCACGCCACCCACGACCCTGCACATCTCAACCATGTTCACCACGTGCGGGTGCTTTCGGTAGAACTGCAGCAGGACGTAGGCAGCGTACCATGTGAGGGAGCCGATGCCGAAGATGGCGATGATCCCGGGGACGACACCGAGAACTTTCATGATCGATGGTAGTGATAGGACACCGAGACCAATCTGGTTGGTGAAGAGGATAAGGACCGTGTCCCATTTTCCGAGCGTGCGATAATTCTTGCCGCCCTGGCTGAAGATGTTGTCGCCGCCAGTGGCCTCGGTATGCGCCGTCTGAAAGTCCTGGGGGCTCTCGGTGATGCTTTGTTTCTTCGGCTGGTCGGTGTCTGAGGCGCCAGACTCGTGTATCTTTTCGCTGGCGAAAGGTTGCATTGGGCCTTGGGAAGCCATGTTTGGCTGTGTTCTTCTCTGTTGGGCGTGGGTAGGGCTGATTGGTCAAGACGAGGCAGGCGGTTTATTGACAAGGTGATTTGAGGCACTACGAACCACGAATTAGAGCATTAGACGGGTAAGCGTCAATAAAAGCCAAGTGTAATAGAAGAGTCGAGGGTGTTGGTCTCGTTTCGTGGATGCGAGCGAAGAATCTCTCAAGAGACAGGTTGGAAGCCCATATATATACCGGCAAAGAATTGAACCGTGCTTCGAGGCACAAATCGTATGTCCCCGAAAAAGTCGAATGGGCTCAGACCGTGCTCAGTCGTTGGGTTTGATCGTCTGACTTGATTCCTGAATAGAGGCCTGAACCTGGAGACGAAGTTGGAGAAAAAAGACGCCACGAAAGTCGACGACGGCAAAATAGCCGCGGGGGCAAGGAACCCTGGACCAAGAGGGACAATTACCTGGGAGTTGAGCGAATACTCGGTCAATTTGCCACCCTTTATCAGCTCACCGGTGAGCCCTCTGGCTGGCCTCGAAGGCACCTGGGGGGGCACTCGAGCGTCCATGGCGACGCGCCGTCGCACCCCGTGGGGGACATGGATAACGGTCCGGAGGCCAGTTGCTGTTACGTGATGGATTCGTTACCCCAATATTCCTCGCTGCCTTGGCTGGCAGCAAATTCCGGGGCCGTATCGTCCGCGGTGGCAGAAGCCCCAGGTGCCCCGGGGGGAAACGACGATGGTGAGAAGTGACATGTTGACGACAGGCGGAGGCGGGACCCTGGAAGCAACAAGTGCGTGATGGGCACCAGACGGCTATTATGCGATGTAATCCACCGCAATGGAACCCTGTGAGGCTCTTCTGCTCTGTCACTGGCCTCGGGGCTCTTGGCGGCGCCGGAACGAGAGCCGCTGGGATCTCGTGGTGGAACCCATTACAAGTCTTCTGTGGGCCGCTTTCCTATTTATCGCTGTTCTCTTTGTAAATCTGTGTCGTAAATGCATTGGAGGTTACCCCTTTTGTCCTGTTCTATAGAAGAGCCCATCGGCAAGTCTCTTGGCGCCCGGAGTCGTGATGATCATGCAAACCCCATGCATCTGGGGAAAGGATGGACGTCGAAACTGGAGCTGTGGCTGCAGGAAAAGGTTCTTCTAGAAATAGTCTTTGATGCGGCTCTGCCACAGGGCGGTAAAGGCAGGGGGGGTCTCGGTCTGATAAAGGATAAAGGCTTTCTCCTGCTTAAGCCTCAAGCAGACTTTTGGCTACCGATGCAGATTGAGGACAATTCTGCCGCTAGCAAACGATCGACAATAGCGTAGTGTAAGGACAATTGCGAAGCGGAGCATCCGATTGGTACGACACTTGAAGCCTGCTCAAAGTGCATTCAATTCGCTCACAGTGTCACCCAAAGAGACAGGCAGGATTGATTGATGCTGACAACGTAATCATGGACAAGGGAGACTTTCCTCTTTCAATCAGTCGCACCGAGTCATACCCTGGTCCAAGCTCCCCAACAGAGCCTCTCCAAGTGGAGGCGATCGCGGACACCTGCTCTAAGCACGCGTGAGCAGGGGTCCCACCAGTCGGAGACGGTCCCTTCAGCCAAGGCCAAATGCCCCAAGTTTCCCGCCTCACTCACTTCGAAAGCATATCATCATCGTTCATGGGGAAGCCCATCTTCTACGGAATAATCACTCCACATTCAATTCACTCATCCCCACTGAGGGAAGCGCCGACACGGTGGAATTGCGGATGTCAACTGTTCGGAACTGATTGATGCATTGGTTTATGAATTACCACGCCTCCCGCTATCTCCAGAGTATATGTCCGTTGTCGTCAATACAAAAAAGAAATATGCCCTTTACTTTACAAAAATGCAGGGCCACCTGAACGCCTAGTTTGCTTTCCGTTGTCCCGTATGCCTGAAGAAATAAAGCCGAATATACCAGGGCCCCTGGGTTTCCTCTTTTTTCCCCAGGGCCGCCCAATTTCCAAATGCCTCAGTTTGAGGCCCAACCACGCTTTGCTTTCCAAATGCGTTGCCAGTTTTAACCCAATTTGCACAGGGGAAAACAGAACCAGTAATATCATTCTATACGATGCCGCCAAACCGATGATGATGATGATGATGACGCTGTCTTTGTCGGGAATAATGTTTCAAATCAGATGACGTCCACCGAGACGCAGCCATAAAAAAAACGAATGCGAAAACTCGCTACCGCCTAAAAGCGATGGACCGAATTCGAGGAAGGTCATCCGGCGATTAGAGGATGGTGAGAGTGTAAGGTGATGATGTCGGATGATGGGGTCGTATGGGTATTTGGTCGGCATTAAACGGACCAGTTCCGTCGTGTACGTCTCGGTCGAGTCGGTCGATGGGACTAACGAGGGTTGAGGATGTCAACATCCCCGGATTACTTTCTTCTTTTGCTCTTCTATTCTTCATTCTCATTATCATCCTCCTCTTCTCCGCTGTGTGAAGGACTGTATCCCCAGAGCCGCTTGCGCTCCAGGCCCCACCAGCGAGCGACGGCCTCAGCCTCGACGGCCCACGTTGATGCGTCCTCGCCGTACTTTGACTTGACGGCGCTGCTCAGGCTCCGTACAGACCATTTCAAAAGAGGCTCCAACTCGAGAGGGTCGGTCTTAAGGTCAGTGAATCTGTACTCGGTCTTTTGGTCCAGGGGCATGACCAGTCGCCAAGGTGCATCCGCCGAGGTAACGGATAGCATGCGTCCACCAGCGTTGATGACGCCAAAGTTCCATGCCCGTCGGCCGTTGTGTGAGGCCTTGTAGGGTCGAATCAGGGACTGGCCCTCGTAGTCCTTCACGAGATCGGCGGCGGCAGTCTTGTCCTTGGCGTTGAGCGAGCCGGTGTTGACGAGCAAGTCGAGGATGGTGGGAACAATGGACAGAGAGGTGGCGTTGGCCTGGTATTGGACGCGAGGGATATGGGGGTGTCTAAAAGAGATGGGCACGCGGAAGTTGCTGATGTGGCCGTTCTCATACGTGCCAGTCACAGAGACGTCTTCCTTGAAAGCCTGTCCGTGGTCACCCACGAAGACGACCAGAGTCTCGTCAGCGATGCCAAGATCCTGGAACGTCTGCATAAGCTGTCCGACCCAGGCGTCGTTCCACCGGATCGTGTTGAGGTACTTGTCAAAGTCCTTGTGCCACCGGTTGCCGCCCTTGATGTTGAGGTAGCGCGTCTCGTCAAAGTCGCTTGGGAGCGACCAGGGGTGGTGGGTGGTGCTGGTGAAGTGGGACATGAACATGCGCTGGCCCTTTGCCGTGGCGTTCCTGACGTAGTCCTCGATGTGCGACTTGAGCACCGTCTCGGGGTACCCAAAGTAGTTGATCTCCTCCAGCTCCTCGCCGCCGTCCTTGGCTTCGATCTCGAGGCGGTCCTTTGTGAAGACGTGCTTGAAGCCAATCTTGCGGTCAAACTTCTTCTGTCGGTCGTAGCCGTCGGTTACGGACTGGAAGAAGGCGGGGTACCACTGCTGCTCGAGGTAGTTCTCTGAAGGCTTGTCCTCCTTCATGCGGTTGAAGAGTTCCAGGACCTGGGGGAGACACGGCTGGTAGCTCTGCGTCTCGGCCTCCTCAAACTTGTCGACGGGCATGGGCCATGCACCGCAGTGGATGGCGGCCAAGCTCTTGGTAGAGACGGAACTGGTAGTTAGGCCTCCAACGACGTTGATACCACCAAAACCGGCCTTTGCGGTGTCGTTCCACTCTGGCTTGGCAGGCTCAAACGGCGATCCGGTGCTGTTGAGCCAGTTTCCAGTCTTACCAGTGATTTTTTCGGCATTTGGCGAGAGACGCGAGAGTCGCTCATTAATATCGTCCTCGTCGGATCCGTCCTCCTGGTGCGACTTCATGACGAACTTGTGGATATCAGAGCCCATCTGGATGGGGAAAAGCTCCTCCCTGAGACTCTCCATCATGATGATGGCAACGTGCTTAATCTTGACGCTTCCATTGTTAATCTTACCCTTCAACTCCTCCAACACGTCCGAATCGAGGTTGGTAATCTTCATCGGGTCGGCAACGGGGTTGTAGAAGGTGTCGTCGGTTTCCGGGCCCGGGCACTTGTTCTTGTGCTCCGTCGCACCCGCGGTATTGTTTCCAGGGCCATCGTCCTCCGGATACCACTTTCCAAAGCCCACTGGGGGAGGGTGCGGCAACCACTCGGGCACCGTGTGCCTGTATTCGCCGGCCATCTTGTTGGGGGCGCCGGGGGCCCATCCTCGAAACTGTGCTGTCGGCTGCTCCCACTTCGATTCCTGAATCATGTCGGGGAATGGCCATCTGTTGCCGTTGAGACGGGCCTTCTCCACGCACACGTCGGGCTTCATCTTGAACATTTCCAACATGGCCATCGGGAGAGTCGTGGCCATCATGGTGTACGGGGTCTGGGGGCGCACCACCATGGTGACACCCAGGAACACCATGATGGCGGCGATGACGGCCCACGAGGTCGTCTTTCGGAGAAACTGCGTCGTGCGTCCCGAGGTGTCCTTCCAGCCCTCCCCATACACGAGCGACATGGCCTGCTCGGCTTCATCTTCCTCGTCAGAATCGTACGTGCTGTCGGTGTCGTAAAAGTCTGGGCTCGCATCTCCCGGCTGCGAGTAGTGGCGACGTCGGGTTCGGTTTTTGGAACTTCGGCAGGGCGACATGGTTCGCCACACTCGAGATTTGTTAGCTATGGATTCGGTGAAGACGGCGCACAAGATCGATCTACCGTATACGATGGGCGCTCCCATGGCAACCAAGACGGCGCCCACGCCTCTGTAGAGGTACCATTTTGTGAGCCATGCGATTGTGAGAAGGAGGAGGCCCGACACCACGACGGCGCCGCTTCCGCTGAGCAGCACCTTCATGCCCTCGCGGTCTTTGGCAAACCCTATGGCATCTTGCCAGATGATTTCATTTCCTGTCTCGTAGTAGAAGCCAAGCTGCGAGGCTGCCCCGCCCAGCATGATGAAGCTGCATCGGGTTTGGTCAGTATGGGGGGTGCAAGACATTTCCGCCAAGATCCAAGGGAGGCGAGGGGAGTGGGTACGTACGCAAAGGTGCAGCCCAGGCTGCTTGTGAAGATTGCCATCAACCCATTCTCCCGCCGCAGCGCCAGGCGCGACAGACATATCCAGAAGACATCTGAGAGTAATAGCGAGGGGAGGTAGAGGGCGAAGGCGAGGATGGAGATGGAGCTGCCGTGAATGTACAGATGGACCAGCTTGGTCGCGATCAAAGAAACAACGGTTACAGCGAAGCAGAAAGGAACGAATGCGGGCAACATATTAACGGATGGCGACAAAGAAAAACGAAAGAGGAAAAAAAAGAATCGATGAGAGGGGAATATGACGACAAAAGAGAGAAAAAGGATGTAGCAGACACGGGACGGATGTCTAGCATTTACCTATATTACGTCCCGCATCAAGGTGTCCCCGTCTGGTTCTGTGTTCTGGATGTTTTGAGTCTGGTAAGTTGACACAAGCATTTCAAGGTGGGCAGAGCGGGGAGTAAAAGCAGTAACAGGTCGCGTGTACAGATGGAACAGGCGCCCAATGCAAGGCAAGCCTCATTACGGTGCAGCCTATGGCGGCAGCATTGGCTCAGAGAGCTGATCTATAATAAGTGGCGGTCGCAAGCTGTCGAGCAAGGTCTCGTATCGGGCCCAGTTTTAGCTCGCTTGGTTCCCGACGGGCGGACCGGGGGGGCGTACAGTGGGAAAGAGGTTGATATTGGCGCCCTCGTAAATCGGCTGGGCGTGTGAGACGAAGGGGGAAGTGTCCTTTGAACGTGCCCAGGGACCTTTATGGACCGGTGCTCTTCTGTGGTCTAGTCTACGGGGGTTGGTTGAAGAAGAGGGGATCCAGCAGGCAGACAAAAGGTCGGACTTGTCTGAGACTCGGCTGAGCAACATGTCAGTGGGCTGGGTTGTATGTGCATCAAGAGAGTGTTGGAGTCATCCAGTCGATTCCAAGTGGCCCAAGCCACTACCAAAGACTGTGTTGTGTGTGTCCCATCCATTCGTGGAACACTGGTACACACTCACACACACATGCAGACTCACTCACACACACTCGCACGTGCGCACAAGGACACAAAGGGATAATTAATTGGTAATAATGATTCACACTCTCGGCTGCGGACATTAAAATTGAACATGGGCTGGCTGAGGTGCTGATTTGCCTGCCCTGTCTCTGCCCTGCCCGCTGAGGTGGGCGGTGGCTTACTCCGCTCTCCGGGACAGCGTCCATCAAGCAGCAAAACAAGCAGCGAAACAAGCAACGCAGCAGTGCAGAAACAGTAGCAGCAGCACCGGCACAGAGCCAGTCGCGGCGCGTCCCAGGCAGGTCAAGCCCAGTAAGCGAAAATACCCCAGGAAAAGTTCGGAGTTCGGGTCGCCAAAGGTTCCTGGCCGGCTGTGCGCATAGCCCCCCGGCGAGCCCAGGACATCCTGGATCAGGGGGTCCCAGGGGGGCCCAATGGCCGGCGCAAGAGCAGTGGGACGGATGATCTCATTTGTGTCAGCATCCCAACAGCGTTAAAGTCAACAGCACGCACACAGAAGTCGCCGCGACAGAGCAGCAGCACACAGCGTGAGACATTTTTCCTTTTTGGCGGCGGCGGCGGCGGCGGCTAGCCTGGTTGGTACGGCCGATGCACCCTCCATCTCGATGAGGGCACGCGACTGTTTTGCAAATTGGGTAAACAGGCACGTTTGCAATCTCCCCGGTCGTCAGGATTCATTCCTTTTGGTGCTTCCTTGGATGCTTCCATGGGCGCGCGACCGGCCCGCGCACACACACACAACAGACAACACCACACCCCTCCCCTATCCTCCTCTGGTCCTCTGGCTTGCCTCTCGGGTCAATGATCCGAGTTAGCTCGTTTTCACGAAACATTGTGGGGGAGACGAGACCAAGGGCCACCATGGAACGGGCCCCGACGGACCCGGGAGTTCCACCAAGGGAGCACCAGTCAGTGCCTGCGCGCACTACTTTATTTATTTCTGGACAGGGCGGGCCTTTGCGGCGCTGCTGGAGCCAGATCGTAAAAAAGGCCTGTCCTGCGCCAAGGATGCCCCGGTGCATGCATTGGCCACCACTGGTGAGTCCTTGACTCCATTGTGTTGATGCGCGTGATGAAGGGGGAGGGGGAAGTGGAGGAGGAGGAAGAGAAAAAAGGAGGGAGGTTGTGCAGAAACGTAATGACAATAATGAATAATGGCTGACTGGCTTGCTGGATGGCTATTGATGAAAAAAAGTTTGCTCGACTAGAGAGGTGATAGAAAAAAAGAAAAAACACAAATAGTTTCACCTAGATCAAGCCAGGGTCTGCAGATTTCACGTCTGCCTCACCCGACCGTCTGAATTGTCCAATCCGCCGTGCAACACACACGTTGGAACTCCGTCAACCTGTCTCAGATGGTCCTCAGATGCGCTCGCCCGGCCTTTCGAAACAGATGAATGATCGCCGTCACGCCTTGCATCTCCAAACGTTGCACCTAGTCCCGGAATCCGGCTCCTTTGGAACAAAGCTTAGCTTTCGGCATGGACCTTGGAAGGGGGGGGGGTTAAAGGGGGGGTGCGCTAGGGT
>NAGG01000922.1:0-22091 GCA_003031705.1 Calonectria naviculata | reverse complement strand
ATTTTAAATTATATTAATTATATTAAATTATTTTTTAATTTTTAGTACCTTAATATAGCTAATTATAAACTTCTTAGTAATATATTAGCTAGACTAATTTATATATAATAGTACTAAAATTATTTCTTTTGCCTTAGGAGAAAATATATTATTTTTTTAATAATTACTAAATATAATTTTACTAAAAGAATATAATTAAGGTATTTTTATAGAAGTTATAAAGATAGAAAGTAAAGGCATAGTCTGTATTGTAATGCCTGTGCGGGGTTTAGTGAGTGAGGTAGAAACATACTTTTGTCCCATAATTATAGAGTAGGAATACAAGAAGTTGGCTGTACAAAGCACGATCGGGACAATAAAACAGGTCTGAGCTGTTAGTTGAAGCTTGTATACATAATGGTAAAGATACCCCGGATTATTAAAATATTTACGACTCCCTTCTCATTCTCTAATATTGATTTTGCTCAAAACCCGCTGTTTCATGAGAGACTCCTCCCCTAACTCCCCATAAGCCAATCAATCTTTCCACGCCATCAATCATGCCCAGCAAGAGTTTGTCGAGAAGCCAGCGCCGAAGGCGGCAACAGCGGCAGCACGAGTCCATTCCGACGGATCGCAAAATTGTATTTAGCAGCTCAACCGGATCTGGCCTTGTCGACTTCGACACTACCGATCCCCAGAATCAATCCGCACTTTTGTCAAGGCTGCCGTTCGAGATCCGTGATCAAATATACCGAGAACTTTGGCACCTAGCGGGCCCTGTGCAGCAGATTCGGATACAAGATATAAACAACAACCCGCACTTTAGCCATTCCGAGTGCGTTTTTGAGCAAAATGGACCGGAGGATGCCGAATCAGACCCTACAAGCGCCTCTCATGTGTACGCATGTCAGGATTGGCGTGGAGAAGAATTATACGCTACGGGCGCAGATGTGAGATGGCATCGAGACTGCTACGATTGCACAGCGTTATTGGATAGCAGCGCTACTTGCCGTGATGTGCCCATTGGGCAAACCACGCCATTTATGCCCGTCCTGCTCAGCTGTAAAATGATGTGAGTGACGTATAGGAAAGTCGAGTTCAAATTAACCCTAACTTCATACTTTTTCAGTCATCTTGAGGCTTTGCCGTCCATTGCACGAAATGTTCGCTTCCGTTTCCGATGCCCATCTGACGCATGCACATTCCTGGGCAGTCATCGTCCTCCAATTGTCTACCTTCTACGTGGCATACACGTGCGGAATGAATGTTCCTACCCATCCAGGAAGGAAAAGCAGACGTGGAATAGACTTCTCGATGCACTCCGTGGGCTTCCTAACCTGCGATCCATGTACATGTGGATAGAAAGATGGTGTGATAGAAAGCCTGGCCTGAGGCCTCGCGACGTCATTAGGTATCCGAGGCAGTCCGTATGGTTGTCCAAGGTTCCTTCTCATATACAACTTAGGGTTTCTGTCGTACGCGAAATGTTGACCAAGTCTTTCGATCCCCCATATTATGGACATATGACCTATTTCGTCCGTAATACGGGCGGCTTTATAGATGGAGCAACATGGGAAACAATGGTGGGGATTAAATGAACAAACTAATACCAGACTGCCGTCCATAATATTTTTCGTTCGCTATAGCAGCAGTAATATCGCTATTAGCAGTGTTTCTATCAGTGACAGTCGCGGATGCGCCATTCTCCATGGCAGTGGCGCTGTCTGTGGAAGTTGTGCTCGATAAGGGGCCAAGGTAATTGGCATTGGGCCCGTAGACTGAGGTGGCAGAAATACTTGATCGACGGACAAAACGACGCGTGGATCGGGGTGGGACACTACCACATGCAAGTGTGCTATCACCACGGCATGGCGTATCGCATTGGGAATCATCAAGTTTGTCCGCAGGAGGGAAATTTGTAGCCGAGGATTACAGACAGTAATAAATGATGCAAATTTCCGTTAGCATCCATATCATCAGTCTTGCAATAATAAGGCTAATTTCCCACAGTATTATCTGGCACCACGGAAGCAGCCCTCCTGAAAAAAGGGTTGCCCGCGGTATGAACCCAGGTTCCTGAGTTCAATAAAAATACCACTTACAGCATTGATGCTACATATCTTCTAGATGTGCAATCCTTCCGACGACGTGTCAGGCTAACTCTCTTTCTAGTCACACTACTGCCCCTCTTGGGCAATCATCTTCTTGCGCAAGTCCTCGGCTAACTGTCGGCACTTGTCAGGAAAGCGTTCACTACCTTGGATAAATTCCAGCTGGCCCTTCAATTCCCTCCAACGTTTCAAACTCCAACCAGAGTCTTTTTCACCCCCCTTGCAGCACTTCTCATACAACCAGCGTCGCTCTTCGTCCCCAGAGAGCCAGTATGATCCGGCTATCAAGTCACCTTCAAACCTGCGTGGCAGCCCAACCTTGCGCTCCTCCAGGCGATAATAGTAACAGTCGGAGGGCAGAATATTGAGCAGACTACAGTAGGAGCTGCAGTCAATTAGATCTGCGGCCGTGATGTGAGCCATGAAAGCTTGAAAATTACGCCAGCGAATTTGCACTTCGCTTCCTGGCGTCTCAACGTCCGAATACTCGTGGCCCAAATCTATGCACATAAGTCAACATTCACTTCACAAGTTTCTTCTATCAGGTTACCTTGAGTTCCTACCATCATCTTTGTCCCAAAATGCACTGGTGAGATAATAAGGGTCGTCGCCAAAGCGCCAGAGCTTTTCGGTCCGATCGAAGACAAGCTCCTCAGACTCGGGGTCGTCAGGGTCTGCCTTGGCAAAAACAGGAACTTCGTGCGACAGTGCCTTGAGCTCCCTCAGGAGTTGGACAAAACGGCCCTGCACCTCATGTTGTGGTGAGTAGGCGGTGCAGGCTGTTGCAATAGTCGCCACGATCATATTAGCCAGCCAGTGTGAACGAGGCCCCATACTTCCGATCCACATCTCTTGCGCCTCTTCATCAGGCGTCAGCGTAAAGGGCGGGTTGCGATTTTTGAGTTCGTCAAACCGTTGGGTGGTATCGGAGGAAACCCAAGCATCAAGCTCAGCTGCAGCAGCGGCCGGGCTCAGTGTTCCGTCAATGAGGCCCTTGAGAGCGGGATTGTAGAGAGCCTCAAATAGGCTGGGTTCACCTTCGCCTTCGTCAAGGGGGTCAGCAAAGGGGTCGACATTGTCAAAGTATACAGCCATGGCTGCCAAAGTTGAATTGAGTTGATTAGGTATGGGAAGGATATTCTGCACGCAAACACCAATTTTTTCGTCTTGGTTGGTGTTGGTTGGTCCGACTGGATGTTGGTCGGTATGACTGAGAGCTGAGCGCGATTCAGCTGAAACCAGCCCCAGCCCCGCCGATGCACATGCACAGCCCCGACCCTTAAATAACAAGCTACATATCGTTTGCATTTAGTACCAACAGCCGCCAAGTAATCTAGTAAACTCGCCCTCGGTATGGCTAATAACCTGCTGGTGTTGCCTGCACCACATTCATCCAATGAGGTTCTAGCATTTTGACAGTTGGTCGTGGAAGAGTGCAGGGAGGATTAAGAAGGGCTCATCCCTTGCTTCACGTACCCTGATTATATAAGCCTCAGTTGGTATGTGTAAAACGATTCCAACATTGCAGCGGTACCGCTACGGATGGTACCGCAACGACGGATAGTACCGCGAGTATAGATAGCGCTACAGCTACGAGTGGAGCCACATCTCCAGACAACACTGGTCATAGGACTGCCAACACTGGCAACGCTGCAAGCACTAGTGCTACGGACGTTGCGGCAGTGTGTTCTTCTCTGGCTTCACGGAGGTCAGAAAGAGTGCCAAGATGACCCCTGCACGCACTGTGCATCTCTATGGCCGGCAGGCAAAGTACATCATAGCTGTGTTTCACATTGTACATGACCTAACGCAGTATCCACAAAGCAGTGGTAAATGGCGTCGAGATTCGTGTGGTGGTGCCGTTGGTGCTGTCAGAAGCATAGCAAGTGTTAGGATTTTAAGCCTGGATCCCTCACCCCTTCAGTGTGCATACTAAGCAGCAAACCAAGCCCTAGCATTAATCTCTGTTTAATGGAGTGAGAAGAATATTCAATATTACATACCAAAGGAAATTCAATTTCAATACTGTCATGAGGTTAAGGAAATATCTAATATACACAAATGTTTAAGCAAAAACTCCCCTCAAAAAGGCTGCTAGCGCCTTGGTGTTCTCTCCTTTCTTCATCATGGTAAAGTGGTTGGCGCCCGGAATACGCTCAATAAACATCTCAGCTCCATAGATCAAAAGATCCCAGCGGTTGGGGCTGAAATCGGTCCTGTTCTCGAGCAGCCAGCGCATTTCCCGAGGGTCATCGTCGGAGTACTCGGGCCTGGGGTCGGATTCAGATTTGCAGACTCCATCCTCTGCCCAGAGAATGTGTGTCTTGGGTGCAGCTGCACCAGTGCGAACAGCCGCAGGCCATGGGACAGGCTGCCATTTGTCCAGTGCTTCAATGAAGGTTAAGAAATGCTTGATCAACCAGGCAGGTGGGCCCTGTGAACCGGCATTGAAGACTCCCGAAGCAGTCAAGAAATCAAAAAGCTTAGGTGGCAGTTTCTTCAGACCGATTGGCCTGGGAGAGTCTAAAAGAATGATGTTCTCAACCACCTCACCTTGGTTGGCCAACATGACCGCAGCTTCGTAAGCGCAAATACCACCAGCTGACCAGCCTCCAAAGTTGTATGGACCATGGGGTTGTCGGTTGCGGATCTCGGCGACGTACAATCTGGTTAGACCATGCAGGCCGAACTCGAGAAGCGGATCAGCATCCTTCAGCCAGGGGCAGTTCAAGCCGTAAATGAGCACGCTATCGGGGAGAACGGAGTCGATGCTGGCGTAGTTACTGGCAGTACCGGATCCGTCAGGGAACAAGAATAGCGTGTGGTCGTGCTGCTTTGTTTTGCCTTGGAGCAAGATGGAAGTAGCTTGGTACTGCGACAGGGTCTTTGTCAAGACCTTGGACTTTTTCTCCTTGACATCGGCGATGCTCTCTGTCTCAGAGCCTGAAGGCGTGGTGATGTTTGTCGCGATATCTGGCTCCGAAGAAGTGCTAGAATGGGTTGGGACTTCAATCGACACCTCACCTACTAGGGCTCGCTGCAGGTCACCAAGAGTAAGGCAGGTTGTGAAAATAGAGGATTCAATATCCATGCCAAGCTCCTCGCGCATTCTCCCAGCCATGGTAAGAGAGATCAATGAGTCAACACCGTAGTCTGTGAAAATCAGATCGCTGGTCAGAGTGTCGATTTCAAGACCAATCTCTTCGGCCAAAATCGCTAGGACCGGCTTCATCTGAGAATGGACATCCACAACGGGCGCAGCAAGTGTGGGCTGGATAGTCTCCATAGGTGGGGGTGCAGGGGTTTCAATGGAGATTGACATCTGAGGCGCCAGGGCTTTCTGTAGGTCACCAAGTGTAGGGCATGTTGTGAAGATAGCCGATTCGACATCTAGGCCAAGCTCCTCGCGCATTCTGCCGGCCATGGTAAGAGAGATTAACGAGTCCACACCGTGGTCCAGGAAGTCAAGATCACTGGTGAGAGCATCGAGTTCAAGACCAATCTCCTCAGCCAAAATCTTCAGCAGCGGCTTCATCTGAGACTTGGCGCTGGTGGCGGGTGCAGACACGGGCTGGAGAGTTGCTGCAGCTGGAACTGCTGCAGGTTTGAACTGGGATGCTGCAGGAACTGGTCGGGCTGCTGGGCTAGCCCGCTTAGCATTCAAGGGTGGCAAGACGGTGTCAAGGACACGTCGTGGAACACCTTGGAACTAGGACAAGTCAGTATTTGATTTCAGCGTGTAGCTGTGTAAAACTTACAGTCATGCCTCCGAAGACAGCAACAATAACACCATCCTCAATGATGTAAAGATCACCCGCGTACTTGGTTCCATCAACAGGTCGCATGCGCACGTAGGTGCGGTAGGTCACATCGTAGCTGAGCTGCTTGGCAAGTTTCATGGACCTCCATCCATGGTTGATGAACACCTGGTCCATGGAAGTCTTCTGGTGTCCGTTCATCAGGAAGCCTGTGGTCTGACCGCAGCTGTCGATGAACAAAGGATGCTGGAAGAAGTTGCCCTCCTTGGACTGGAACTTGACTCTAGCAGTAGCTTCATACTCATCGCTGTTGAGAATGACATCTTGAAGACCCTTGAACTCGTCGTGGTAGTCTACCAGAATAGAGAATAGCTTGTACACCATGCCCCTGGTGAAGGAGGTGTCAAATCCTTGCTCGTGTCTCTTCTCGAGCCATTCTATGCTCCTATCAACCAAGTGATGGGTGCGGTCCCATTCTTCCATCCAAACGCTGGGGTTCTCGAAACGAAGGCCGCAGTTTGCATGGTGGTTGGTCTTGCGTCCGGTAGAGTCAACACTGTAGATGGACATTTTAGCGGCGAGTGTGCTCTTGTCGTAGGTCACTTCAGCTCTGAACAAGGTTTGGCCTTCTTCCTTCAAGATGAGAGGCTTATCAATTGCCATGCCGAACACTTCAGTGCAGTAGCCTGCGAGGTCTGGCCTGTGATTGTCGAGCACCCTCTGTCCCAAAGTGCATGCAATGTCGGCATATAGCGACTATAAAATGTTAGCTTCTGTGACGGGTAGATAATATGAAATGTAGAACATACCGAAGTGCAAAGCTTGGCTCCATTGACTCTGTGACCCTGAGCGACCTCCGCGAGCAATGGGCTGCCCAAGTCAGATTGAGCGATAAGTGTCAAGATAGGACCATCAACGGTTTCTTGGACAATCTGGTGAACAGAAGAAGTGCTGAACTCGTCAACCTTTTGGGTTGCGCTGACGGTGGCTGTGGTAGGTGCGTTTCCCTTTGTTAGTGTCCAGTCATTGACATACTGGATCCAGTGATTCGCGTTGTCCCAGCTGTATCTTGGCAGGCGGAGAACCTCGTGGCAATCCTTGAAGTCATAGTGGAACTGGTTCCAGTCGATGGCATGACCGGCCTCGTAGATCGAGACAAGGCTGCGGGTCAGCACCGTCCAACCATCCTCCTGGCGAGAGAGCGAAGCAACCACATTGGCGGTCTGTCCAATGTTGCCCTTCAGTAGCATCGAGCAAACATTGTGAGGTCCAATCTCGATAAACTGAGTATCCGCGACAATGAGCTTCTCGTCAGTAGCCTTCTGGATAGCACCGCTGAAGTTGACTGCTTCCCTGCAGTGACGCGAGATGTATTCAGGGCTGAAGCTGGCAGAGTCCTCAGGTCCAACGATCTGAGCCAAGAGTGTGGACACGACGGGAATCTTTGGTGCACGGAACATGAGACCACTGGCGACACTCTGGAGGTCGTCGAGGATTGGCTGAACCTGGGCAGAGTGGAAAGCAAATGGCACATGGAGCTTAGTAGCCTTGATGTTAGCGCTAGCCAGCTTTTGGGCCAACTCGTCAATGGCGGCGACTTCTCCACCGATGACGATATCCTTGGGCCCGTTGAAGCACGAAACTTCAAGAGGGGTCTGGTCGAACAACTGCTGGAACTGTGCCAGAGGGGCTTTCACAGCAAGCATGGCATGCGTTCCGGCTTCACATCGGGCCTCCAGCAGCTGGGCCCTTGCTCCGGCCAGATAAATGACTTCGGTTGCAGCCAGGACACCGGCGGTGTACAAGGCGGCGTACTCGCCAATACTGTGACCGAGGACGAAGGCTGGCTTCATACCCAGAGAGATCCAGAGGTTGCTCAGAGCCATCTGCAAGCACACAGTTCCGAGCTGGGAAACAAGAGGAGAGGCATTCTGGAGATCTGCTTCTCCGGTGATGACGGACAGAATGGATGGGAAGCCGTGGGAGACACAGATTCCATCGAAAGAGACCACATCTGACTTGAAGGATGAGATGTTTTCGTAGAATGCCTTACCCATTCCCGAGTATTGGGCGCCCTGACCGCTGAAGATGAAGCCGACGTTGGGAGTAGCAGTCTTGACTTTTGTGATGTCTTGTCGCTCGATGGCACGGTCGATGGCCTGCATGAGGGAACCGACGTCTTGAGCAATCATACCTACACGGAAGGTGTGGTGCATTCTTCGTGCCGTGGTAGTGTACGAGAGCTTGGCCAGGAAGTCGGCTCCCTGCTGGCCCTGCTTCACATACTCCCTCAGATTTTGGAGATTGCTTTTGAGAGAAGTCATAGACTTTGCAGAGACAGTCACAACATGTTGGGGGCGAGCATCCTTGGACTCTCCCGATTGTGTTGGCAAAGGACCATCCTCGATCAGCAGCGCAGTGTTACCTCCAGCTGCGGAGAAGTTGTTTACCATTGCGCGGCGTGTGCCACTGACAGCAGTTGACCTGTCCCAGCCTGTAGGCTTGAATGCGATGTGCACGTTGCGCTCCTTGAGATCGGTAGGGAAGTTCTGGTTGATCTTTCCCTTGATACCGCAGTGGGGTGGGATGGCATTCTTCTCCATCATAAGGAGGACCTTGATCAGCGCGATGACACCGGAAGCAGATTCACCGTGGCCGATATTGGATTTGACTGAGCCCAAGTAAAGACTCTGCGACTCGGCACGGGCGTGGTCGGGAGCGAATGTATCGAGGACAGACTTCATCTCGGTGGCATCACCGGCCTGAGTTCCGGTTCCGTGCATCTCCACGTAGCCAACGTCGTGAGGGTTGATTCCAGACTCGGTCAACAGCTTGGAGTAGATGTACTGCTGAGCTCCTGCGTGGGGTCGTGTGATTGACACAGACTCGGCAGAGTGGTTGGTGTATGCACCCAGGATCACACCAAGGATCGGGTCATTGTCAGCTTCAGCATCTTCCAACCGCTTCAGAACGACCGTGCCTATACCATCGGCTCGGCAGTATCCGTCTGCATCATTGTCAAATGTGTTGCAGTTTCCTTTGCAATTGATGTCAATACAAAAAGTCTACGTGGTGGAAAAAAAAACAAGACGTACCTGTGTGGGACAGGAAATGACCCTTGTCCAAGCCCGCAAAGTTGTCGGGGTTAGTGAGGATGTTTGTGCCTCCGGCAATGACCGTGTCGCAGTCGTTGTTCCACAAGGCATTGCAGGCGATGTTGATGGCGGCAAGACTCGAAGAGCAAGCGGTATCAACACTTGCACTGGGTCCGCTGAACTTGAAGAAATAGTTGAGCTTGCCTGGTGTGAAGGCTCTAACGCCACCTGTATTGATTGTTAGACATTTGTCACAGTGAAATGAATCATGTCAGGGGTGCCATACCTGGGATGAAGTAGGTGTCAATGTTCTGAGCACTGTTGATTTCTCTCCAGTCATCACTGGTCGCCCCGTAGAATACTCCCACACGGTCGCGGCGTGTTGAGGGTGTTCGGTCGGGAACGATACCGGCCATCTCAAGAGCTTCATAAGCAGTGGCGAGAGCCAGTCGCTGGGCGGGATCAGTCTGGTCAGCCTCCTTGGGGGAGATGTTGAAGAATTTCCTGTCGAACAGACCGGGCTCGTCAATCCAGCAGCCATTGATAACCTTGCTGGTGTTCTTTTGGCGACCTGTAGGATCGTAATGTGATTCCACGCCCCATCTGTCTGCTGGGATAGGTCTATGAACATCTAGACCTTTGTACAGTAGATCCCACAGGGCGTCAATGTCGGCAGCATCTGGGAATCTTCCAGACATTCCCACAATGGCAATCTTGGAGTCTTGCGGCCTTCCAGATGGACCGCATGCCCTTGGGATAGTCGTAGGTGCACTTACTGCATCCATAATGCTGTTGTCAATGGTGCAGGTCTGTCCAGTCGCTGTCTGGACGGCTGCAACAATGCCTTTCCCAGCTCCGGTGGAAATCGGCACGATTGTACATGGAGATGAAACTTCTGCCACAAGCTTGGTGATCTCCGACGTCAAGTGAGTCACGTCTAGTTGCCTAAGGATAATATCCAGAACTGCTTCACGAAGCTGTTCAACAAAGTCGCCTGCCGGCTCAGCATTCCCAGGAGAGGTGCACAGCACACTCAGCCTTGGTCTGAACTCCTTCAGGGCACTGAGATCGATAAGGATGTGATCGACATCGTACGATGAGAAAATATGTGGTGCATGGTAAGGTCCATGCACTGGGACAGAGATAAGAGGGACGGTTGGTGGCAAGGTTTCGCGGAGAAGGCGGGGGAGGACACTGGGAGGTCCGCTAACTGTAGTAGTTTGGGTTCCAACGGCGCTGAAATATGGAACTCTAGATTTTGGAAGCTACAGAGATGCTTGTTAGGGCCTGAAATAGCAAAAGGGGTGCCATCTAGCCGCAGTAACACATACCCTTTCTTGGCTGATCGCTTTCATGACAGCCTCCTCGTGCTTGGAGGGAATGATGTATGACCATGACTCGGTCGAGTTTATGCTCTGGGCGTCCAATTGAAAGCTCGCACGGTGGACCAAGTGTCCGACTCTCATTGCAACGCGGAGAGCGGCGACACCCGTGACCAAGAGATCAGTGAGATGCTCCGATGAACTGACAGCAGCCGCTGCCAGTGAACCAACGCATAGACCAACAACATGGTTGTGAGGTCCAGAGGGGTAGGATCGATTTTCACGCCCAAAGGATCTGGTTGAAAATGTTACAAAAAAGTTCTTCTGCTTGTTTTGACGAGAAAAAAAAAGGGGGCATACTTGATAAAACAGCATAGCTGGTAAAGACAGGAAAGCACGCTCTCAAGTGCTACATTGGGCTTAACCTTTTGGTATCTCACCAAGAGCTCTGGGATGCTTGTGAATGCTGGCCAGAAGTGCTGTTCAGTAGCCGGTAACAGCTGGACTTCTTGTCTCAATGCCTTGTATGAACGTTCGACAAATGAGACCAGTAATGGGTTGCTTCGGTCAAGAAGAACCTGCTGAAGCCCGGTGACGAAGTCACCAGTCTGGTCGCCAAATACAAAGACTTGGCTGGAGCTCATCTTGAGTAATCCGTGGGGTATGATTCTCAAAGCAGAGCCTGTAGAATTATGGAAGAAGGTTGATGATGTCCCTCAGTTACGAAGTGAATATGTGCTGCCTTAAATGTTTTCGTCCCTTCGGAACTGAGTCTTACACGCAACCCGAGTACAACTTCAGAGTCCAATTGCTTATCACCAAGGCTTGCAGCCCAGCAGCGCTCCTCCAACAAATCACAGCCCCGACCCCCCACGTGTTTGGCATGGTGTTCTTGCCGTTGCACAAGGTAAGCAGCAACTGGTATCAAGTTTGTGGAGGAAGTAAATTGAGTTTGGTAGGGGCACAAATATGGTTTACATGGGTGACAGTTGTCAGAGAGGGAACCAAGGGACAAAAACTACTCAATATAGACTAGATGCCGATATTGGGAGACCCGCGTATAACGGATAAACGTGCACGCAAGCAACGTATCATTGGTGTATTGTGAGAACTCGCTGTACAATTACGTGACTAAAACGGTAGAGTTGCACAAGGGCGGGCTCTCCACCCTCGACGTTATCGATTGGCCCATCCTTGATCACCCTGCTGCCTGCCGGGTGTTAGGAACCCATCACCTCAACTACCGTTTCAATTCATTCGTCTCAACACTTTTTTTTTTTCTTTACAAAACAGAATCAAGGATAAAAGGGGGGACCTATGTATTTGGTAAAGATATACAGTTGATTGGTCCCTGACGAGGATTTAGAGAGTACTGAAACAGTTCCCTTCAGATTGATCACAATGACCCTTCACACAAACGGGCCCAGGGTAGGATTTCAGACTCCTTCAACTTTAAAAAGCGGGGAGCATCGGTATGGCCGTGCAAGAGCCGCGCGGCCACGCAACGTCCCGTGCCGAGTTCCCCATCTTCCGACTTGGCAAGTCTGGCCGTGGTGCTTAGCCGCGGGATCGAGAGGCCAAGAGAAGGGACAAGACTCGCTTGCCGGCTGCAGAACTCAATCGTCCCCCAAGAAACGCTTGCAAAGTTAATCAGGCTTCTCAGGGTCTTTGCCGTCGATAAGGTGGGGCCCAGCCGTTCTCGCGCAATCTCCCCCATTGCATTGCGGGACCCAGACGGGATACGACGCTAGATACGGATGATACAGGGCACGGGGGGTGGTAAGCAAGTGTAAGAGGTATACGGCGTAGGTTTTTCGGTAAATAAATCGGGTGTAGGGGCCCCTTCAATCGATGGTATTATGCTAGGTATAGGAAAGATTGGCCACGAACGAGAAATTCATCCTCCCCACAACTCCATAGCTCTTCCCAAAAAGATCAGTGCCACGTTTTTTCATTCCAGATACGTCCTGAATATGCGAGATGGCATCACATGACTACCGTTGCACTCGCCAAAATGGCAGTTTATCCTGGTGGCTGCAGTGTTATGCAGCAATGCTTGCGAAAATGGACACCGGCTATCGGCCCCTTCACACCTCATGCATGGGCCGTCACACTGGGAGCCTGTGGCGGCGAAGTTTTAACTTTTGTTATCACTGTTGCCACGTAGTAATATTGATGCATATTACTTTCGAGATGCAAACTACCACACCATGATAGGTCCTGCAGCTTACATTTTCTCCATCCCTGTGGTCGGTGATATCCTATAACAATGAGGGATAAAACGGGTATACCTTGAGAATTTCATCATGGCCCATACATATCCTTCAATTCGACCAGCATATACCACTCAGCCAATGAGCGTAATGATAGATGGTAACAAAGGGAATAGCGGAACTTCCCATTTCCGTAAGAAGGTAGTAATCTTAGCGGATCGCTGTGGCAATGTGACAAGGCGTGGCAGAATGTGGAGTACAGGGCTGGGCCAAGAATTCAGCCCATCGACGCCGCGTCATGTTACAGTGTTGCAACAAATACTTCCTACCGCAACGTTCCCTTCTTCTGCCGTTTCAGTTGAACATGGAGTTGACGTACAAGATAGATGGATATCCACGGAATAGGAAGGTCAACGATGTCATCATCATTCACCAGAGTGGATTTCTGCAGTCCTTATGTGTGGTTTTGCAACATCGGATAGGCAGAACCTCAAACTTTGTCTTCACATGGCGCTAGTGCCGCAAAGGAGTTACTGCGAGATGCGAAAAACGTGGTTGACTGGACCCTTGATTAAACCATAAAATATGCATACGGGTTGCCAAAACCGTGCTCTGTAGGATTCAGACTAGGCGGTGGATCTGCATAGTCCCACGTACGCGAGCACGTGGCTTTCGTATTTCCCTCAGTTTCAATAGAACACTATCTTTCGGACGGGTTCCGGCATTCGTGACTTTCGGCATTTCCGAATCAAGCAGGGACTGAGTCAGGCCAGACTTTTTGAAGGTCGGCATATCGCAATAGAAAATAGGCTGACGTTGGAACTCTGTCTCTCTCCCAGATACTCTCTCAAGGCAATTGAGAAATGGATAAAATGAAGGGATTGGTCTGGGTTACCAGACTCATCGACAGCATTTCCAAACTTAACAAACATCTCTTTTTCAAGCCCAAGAAAAGCATGGCTCAACACTACGAGATTGCTATCTCTGGGGGTGGTATCGCTGGTGTCACACTCGCATTGATGTGCGAGAAGCTGAACATTAGCTATATCCTCCTGGAGGGGCGAGACTCGCTCGAGTCCGACAGGGGTGCCGGAATTGGCATGCAGCCAAACGGCCTGCGTATCCTTGATCAGCTGGGAATCGCAGACGAGATTGAAGCCGCCACTGTGCCCATTGAGCACACCTATGTCTATGATGATGCAGGAAACCTGTTGTCTTCTTCAGGCGCCGTTGGGCGTTTTACCGAGAGGTTCGTATCACCGCCACGCCTTTCCTATTGGTGACGTTTTTTTGTTTCTTGGGTCTAATTGGTTTCGTGTGTGCCACGATGTAGGATTGGTTACCCCCTCATGTTCATTGAGCGACCTAAACTCCTCTCTCTTATGGTGAACCACATCAAGCGCAAGGATTGCATCAGGACAAATGCACGCGTTTGCTCGGTCGAGGAGGCTGATGACCATGTTCGTGTCACCACCACTAACGGCCTGTCCATCACGGCGGACATTGTAGTCGGCGCAGATGGCGTCCGCAGTGCCGTCCGTGGATATATCGACTCCTACCTCTCCAAGGAGAAGACCTTCTCTGCAGATGACTGTGAGTTTCTTTTCTCAAATTAAGTACAACTCGCATTGACTGACTTAAACTCAATAGACCTTGACGTCGGCTTCTCCGCTGTCTATGGAATGACACCCCCGATCAAGGGTATCGCCCCCGGTGAACGTTTTGTTGTCTCTCGCGAGAACCAAAATGCCATCGGTTTCACCGGCACCGACGGTGTCGTGTTCTGGATTGTCTTCGAGAACCACCACAAGCATATCCCAATGTCGCAGGCGCCACGATACACGGACGCTGAAGCTGAAGCTCTCTGCCAGTCTGTCGCGCATGTTCAAATCACTCCCCACCTCAAGTTTGGTGACTTGCTTCCCGACCGCACCGTGTGCATCAAGATTGCCGTCGAGGAAGGTGTGGCAGACAGATGGCACACCGACCGCGCCGTCATTGTGGGTGATGCCGGCTTGAAGACTACCCCCGCAGGTGGTCAAGGCGCCAACCAGGGCATCGAGTCGTGCGCCGTCCTGCTGAACAACCTCATGAAGGCTAAGCAGGCATGCGCACCTGGCGAGAAGATCTCGGGTGAGGCCATCAAGTCTGCTTTGGCCGCCTACGCCGAGGAGCGCTCAAAGGCGTCCAGGATTGCGTTGCAAAAGTCCCAGTTTCTGTGCAAGGCCATGCTCTGCATGCCGGGACCCGCCCAAATGTTCAGGGGGTTGATGTCGCTGGACGAGGATGAGTGGCTCTTCCGCATCCTTTCCGACCAGGCAAATGCTCCGATCCTGGACAATGTCGAGCTTACCGCCAGAGGACAGCTCTACAGCAAGACGGCGGCGGAGCTGCGAGCTGAGATGGCAAGGCGCATGGAGGCGGCCAAGCAGGCAGCGGAGGTGCGCGCGGAGAAGGAGATTATCCAGGAGACAGTTAGGCAGGCGATACCCGTTGAGTAGAAGCGAGATTGAATTTGGAATGGTCTAGTCGCAACCTGGCCTTGATGTAATTGCAGTGTAGTTGAGTTAACATACAAAGTTGTAAGCATTAGTCAATCAAGGTGCATGTAGAGAGGTATTCCGCTGTTGCTAGCAGTAGCCAAAGGCTGCTACTAAGAAAGAAAATCTTAGTCAGGCTTGCCCAGGTACCCAGGTATTACTCAGCCACCGCCTAGGTTCCTTAAACCTCCTGAGTATTGCTCAAGTGCTGTTCAGGCGCTGCTCAGGTTAAAACAGCACTGGCTCCTTGCCTGGCACGAGAGGTTCGGATGGCATTTAGGCTACAATACGGGTGGTTTTATAGAATGGAGTAACATTAGAAACGATGATCGGGATTCAATGAACAAAACAATACCAGACTGCTGTCCATAATCTTTTGGACGCTCTAATACCTAATAAACGCTGTGGACAAGCCGTGGTAATGCCCCATCACATGAAGATGCAAGACTTGGTCAGCATAGATCAAATATCATCTCATCCGCGCGCCCACCCTCTAAAAGCTGCCCTTTCATTGCCCCGTGCAAATACGCATCTCCCACAACCCGATAATATCCATTCTCAAGGAGTCTCAAGACAACGCAGCGATCGCACCCATACAAAACCGCCACCACGTCCCCAAATGTTGCGCAGTATGGTCCCAAGCCCATGTGGCCAGTTTTCGTAGTGATAAATGTATGATTCATGAGTGCAAGAATTCGTTTGCTGTATGGAAGCATGTAGCTAATATTTCTGGCCAAGTCGGGCAATTCAGGATGAAAGTCGGGCGGTATCGACTCCAGGTTAAAATAGACACGCGATTGCCGTTCCAGGGAGCTTGACTCATCGTGGTCAAGTATCAGGGTTCGCCAGAAAGTATTGTATGCGGTTTTGTCGAGTCTTCGTGCATAATCCACTAGATCACGGTAAATATTGACATGATCCATTTCTAAGAGGAGCGACTCGATCTCATCAAATCCTTTTGAGATTGTCTCGCCGGACTGCTGAGGCCCAATAATTCGGGAGATCTCCCCGACAAGCACTCCTTTAACGCGCATTAAACATTCCACGTCGTCAAACTCCACATCGGCCTTCGTATCGCCGGATGCTTGGAACTCTGTGTCCAAGAGTGGAGGATGCCAAAAGTCCATCGCGTAATGGCTGTGGTGTATTTCGGGAGTCCAACTAGGACTTACCGAACACATCTGACTTCTATTCGTCAACATGGCGTTTAGCTTTTGCTCTTGGTGGACGAAGGCTTTGACGTATTCGATTAGTAGAGTTCTCGTTAACTTTGCGTAATTTGGTTTGATTAGGCGTTGTGACTCCGGCACCATGCCCAGTAGCGCGTATATCTTGTCACGTTCGTCCGTTGCTTGAAATCGTGCTGTGAACTCCAGAAGCTCCCGGAAGCTTGGCCCTTCTGTGTCCGAGGATCTCTCACAATATGCCAAGGCCTGCCACATAGTCAAAGCTGGACTCGAGCTGCGGCCTGCTCGTAATAAAGAAGCAATTGGCTCTTCGTACTCGCCGCTATCGGATCCAATGGATGATCCCGCATTTTGCATCATTATCAGACAACAACATGCATAGTTGTAATGGACCTTGTCAATTCCTTTGTTGCCGCAGTAAATGGTGCACGGTTTCAATGGTTCCATTGAGCCCCGACTGAGTAGCTCTTGAATTATCCACATCCTGGACCAATATGGACGCTCAAAGAGATTCCAAACCGATTTCCAATTCTTAGAGTTGATTGGAAAACCAAGGCTGGTGAGCCGAGATGGAAGGGATTTGTGGCCATCGGATGGGTCGTCCAAATCTACATCGACGTCGCGGAAGAAGTCTCCGAATTCTGCTATTATGTCAAGAGCTTCTTCGCTGTCTTCACTGGCCTCTCCGAGCCAGGAAATGACATGGGATGCGTTGGAGTAGATGTCAAACATCTTTTCGACCTGATTTCCCCGCTCCACCACATCGGCTTGGTTAATGCATAGAGCATCAACCCAGAGATTCCGAGTCTGCGACGGCTCACGCAGTTGTTGTAATGCAGCTGCGAGGTTCTTAGTGACATATTTCTGAAAGCCGCCTATTTCTATCGGTTGAGTGTCGGTTGGATCTCCCCAAACATAGGAGAGTGCTTCATATAGCGGATCACTGTCCAGAGATACATTCTTGAGTTCACATTTGATGGTGTCATCCTCAACACCTGGTAGCAACTCTAGAATTCGAATCTCAGATGTACCCTTTTTCAGAGGCACATATCTGTAGTTCTGCGATTGAGCTTCCCCTTCACCCCGCTCTGTATTCGGAGGCATTTTTCTGTTAGTTTCCGTCTTTATCCTAGCAATGTTGGCGTCTGCCCTCGGCTGTGTTGCCCGAGGTCGGTCTATGTGAGTAGAGAGGCCATCTTTTCTTCGAACTGGTTAAAAGTCTTTTACTTGTGTCAATTCCCTCATGTGAATACAACCGTCCTAGTTGTGCCGTGCGGGTTGGGTTAGGCAGCAGTCTGACGCGCACCAGGCAAAACAATTTTCCGTTCCATCATGCTTCCACTGAAGAAAAACTCTTCAATAGCCCAATAAATCATTCCAAAACCATTGGTGTTTTTACCGATGAACTGTTTTAGATGATCCTGCATTTAAATATCCTGGCCATGTGGCCAAACCCACCCTTAGTTCTTAATCTCAATCACAAATAAGGATGCTGTCAATACACAAGACTTGGCAGGTAGAGTGTAAACTCATCAAGTCTAACATGCTCCATATAATGGTGAGCTAGGGATATTTTTTTGTATCATGATTCATAATATTTTCTCAGCGTAGATCCATATGAGATGGATGGATGCTGATTAATGTCTTATCTCTTTAAAGGCGCTAAGAAAGTCATAGCCTATGTATAATATTGCTTATTAACTCGTTCATCTTACTTCAGGATGTAGTGTTCCGTGGCAATTCGGAACCTCTTGCCCCAGATCCATACTGGGATAACCAAGACGGAGAACAGTCCCATTAAGCCTCCAAAAACTCCGAATGGGACAGCAGGCCCTGCCGACCCGGCCCATTCACTGACAAAGAATGTCCAAGAGAAGCTGATGACGGCTCTCAGGAGAGTGACCATCGTGAAAGCGTCAGCAACCACTGGAGTGTAGGCCTCAATCAACTAAATGCACATTGTCAGGATCCCATAAAGCCAAACTTAAGACAAGGGTTACTCACGTAGTTGAATCCAATTGAAGGAACCTGCATCATCGCAAAGGACAACATGGCATTGCCAAATTGCAGGCCAACCCATCCACTCTTTGAAGGGTTTTGGGCACAGAAGCCAAAGACCCAGAGACCAGTGGTGCCCAGAATAAGACCAGGGAAGGCAACAGGAAGACGTGACTCTGGTTCGATGAACAGTCCTCTGGACACTCCCTTGGCCTTCACGGCGCGGTCGGCCAGAAGACTGGTCACAATCGCTCCGCAGATTGCGCCAATAATTCCGCCCACGTTAATGAGACCGGCGTTTTCTCCCCACAAGTAAGGCGGAGAGGCAACATACTGAGCACCCATAGTGCTGAGAGTAACAACACCACCAACCAGACCTGCGTACCAGAGCATGACAAGCCACACTCCTGGGAGTCGGAGAGTTTGGAACGGCACGAATATTTTGGTTAGGAGAGACCACTGGGGACGCTGGAACCCTAGAGACCGTCGGAATGTGTAGGGGGCATAGTCGATTGATGCTTGGGCCACGGCTGCTGCCTTTTCAATTTGCTCGGCGGCGCCGTTGTCGTCCGAGTTCTTCTCGGCACTGATTCCAGTGAGGGTGTTGTCGCGCTGATATTGCGTTTCCGGGACCAGGAAGAAGCATAGCACGAGGTTGGCGGCTGACAGGATAACGTTGATCCACTGAAGCCAGTCAAGCCCCAGGCGTCCGGCAATGTACCCTCCAGAGATGCCACCGATGGCAGGGCCGAGTGTAAGCCATACAGTGTAGACGCCCTAACAACCGGTTAGCTCTTTGTTGTGGCGTAGAGGCAATTATTATTTCGGGGACGGACCATAGCTCGACCGCTTTGGTGAACGAAAAAGACTTCACCAACCACCTTTGGTGCAACTGGGAGTTCGTTTAGTAAAATTGGCTGGAGTTTTAGACGGTTCATACTCACGAGTATCAGCAGGAGCACCGCCGATTCCCATAAATAATCGAGCTGCCAGCAGGGACTCGTAGCTGGTCGCCTTGCCCGCCCAGACGGAGCAAAGCGTCAAGATGAGAAGTCCGAGGAGAATGATGGGACGGCGACCAAATGCGTTGCCCATCGGCACCCACCAAAGGTTAGCTGCACCAAGCATCAAAACATTGACCTAGAGGGTTGTAGTGTGAGAATTTTGTATGCCGTCTTCGAGAAGTCACTTTTAGTCTTACAGCAATCAGTCGACTCAGTTTGCTCATTGAAACTGGCGGGTTGAATGCCATCGGAGTTGCCAACAATGGCAAGGCACTTGAAATAGAGCCCGATGTGAAGTTTGCCACAAAGCCATAGAAGGACATGCAGTTCAAAATGGCAATCTTCCGCCACATGGGCCAGTTTAGGGGATCGGCAGGGTCGGTCGAAGGCTCAGGTGACAGGATGAGCCTGGAGTCAATCTCGCGTTCGGCTAAATCTGCATAGTAGAATGAGTCATTAATTCTGATGAACTTGGTCAATTCCGTGTAGGAGATGAACATACCGACTGCGGCAATGGTTCCCAAGGGCGTGGCCTCTTTGACCTCCGCCTTTGACAGCGAGAATGCATATCTGAGTCGAGACATGTTGACTGAATGGGGCAGTCCACCATGTAAGATGAGATTTGTGGTGCGAGTATGCAAGAGAATCGAACGATCTCAAGTCCCCGTGGGGAGGCGATATATAGGAGATTTGAATAGCTTCGGTTATTATCAACTCTCCGCTCGCACCCCAGTTTACCCCAGACCCCGAGCCCCCAGAGCGTTCCCCAGATACTGTCCCCCGCTTCACTGCACGCAAAGCCACATCTCACGTCTCACCCCCATCGGCTCCACCCACTCCGTGAAGCTCGGCGCCCCCAGAGCGGAATAGTTGAAACTGCCAGCCACCGCAGGCCTCGCCCCAAATGGACCAGTCACATTGATGGATTACAAGCCAGCCTTGTCAGCTTTTTCTCGCATCTGGCATCAACCCTCGGTAGCGTCTCATACCGCCCAGACCCTTGTGAGCCATCTTCTCTCCCTCTCGGGCTAAGTCGCCGCACCGGCAGCGGTGTGCCGAGCCTGGTCCATGTCGTGCCAAGTCGAACCGGACCAGGCAGGGTGCTGATGACCCTGGCGCAGCCAATACGCGGCAACGAAAGGTGGATGACAGTCTTTATCATAATTACGAGAGTTACTCATCTGCACGTCTGTGGCAGTGTACGGTCATGCCAGTGATGCAAACAGGCCTGGATGAATGGAGAAATGAAGGTCGGCATGGGTAGCATGCATCTCGCGCGCGCGCGCGGGACTACGTACAAAGGGAGGGAGACTGGTTCAAGAACAACACCATAGACGCTCCCTCCCCTCACCCGCTTGAGGTCCTAGAAATTCCTTGAAGATGTAGTGGTCCGGAAAAACTGGGGAGACTGAAATTTTGATAGATTAATGAACCACCTAGCTGAATTTGTTAGACAATGATTACGACACGAGATTTTCGTAATTGAACATGACAAACTGAATCACCAAAACACATCACCTATCCATTCACATGCTTGTTTTTTTTCGGACGATAAAGTTAAGCTGATTGCTCCAATGATCTGCTAAGGGTTTTATTTTCTCGTCTTTCCTTTCTGGGTTCGCTCAGTTGGGCAAGTTGGAAATATTGGCGCTATTTTAGGGGCGGGCGTCGCATGGAGGGTCGGAAGGTGGAGGGTGTTCAAACCAGGGTCCAGAACATGGCCTGCAGACTCCGGCAAACCAAGCGGGAATCCTTGGGCGGTAACCCTGTAGTGATGCAATATTGCTACGGAGTATGATTCCAAATGTACATGTCCCATACTTGTTGTGGGCTGGCCACAGTGGAATGAAAGCCTGAAATAACGAACGCATACTTGAGGTTTCTCATTGATTGTCTCTCTGGTGCAAGCAGGTCTGTCATTCAGTACCTTTGCTGGTAAAAACTGTTTTAAGAATAAAAGAATCATAACCCTGCTGCCCAAAGTCAAAGCTGATGCCAAGATAGCTTAGATTTGAGATGGACATGGCATCCCGGGAGGGTGGAGCCGGAGACAACCCCAAAATCCCCGCATCTTCCCCCCATCCGGCCCCTCCATCCCGCTCGCTCCAAGAACCGAGGTGCCAGATGAGATGCTCGGGCCCACTGGCGGGACAATCTAATTAGGCATGTATCTTCTCCAATAATGTTGAAAAGGGGACCGACAATCATGAATCCAATTATTAATTTACGCATCTCGTCCTGCTGCGCTATCATCTCTATTACCCTTGGGTCGCAGTCGGGAACCTAGCGTTCACGGTGTAGTGAAGCATTGTCTTAAGTTTCTCTAATCTGAACTCAGCTATAAAAGGGATCTGATCGCTCAATTTTCCTTTTGGGCTGGCAATGAGATTAGTCGGGCTAGGGGAGCCTGAAGGATCAGGCGGCGCGAAACCATGCTCAATTCTGTATGCTCGTCTTGTGATGCAAAGGAAAACGAATTATCGAAATCTAGTCCGAGATAAAGGTCCGAAGCTTCTACAAGGAGACGTTTTGGTGTTCTACCGGTATCTCTTTAGCAGGTGAAACTGTGGACGATGTCTCAGCTAGACCCAGTCAGTCAAAACGCCGAATTTATTTGCAGTGCCAATAAAAGTCGGGTGTATGCGTACCAACCGCTGTGGGAGCCGTGTCCTTTTTGCTAGGCCCTTCGTACCGTCAATTTGGGCCCGCATTTGCGCGTTTGGGCGGCGAGATGTGTCGATGCACGGTGTTGTTATGCGCCCCAAGTGGATGCAGGAAAAATCAGCCCACCGTCGCAAATAGGTCGACTGCTGGTGGTTCGTCTGAGAGTCCTGAAGTCCCCGACGGTTACTAAAATTGCAGTGAAGAGCAGCTCCCCACG
>NAGG01000921.1:0-18612 GCA_003031705.1 Calonectria naviculata | reverse complement strand
GAAGAGGAAGAGGAGGAGGAGGATGAGGATGACGAGGAAGAGCTTGTCGACCCTAAGGATGTTCTCGAGGAAGGTTCGTCGCCCCATTTTGTCGCAATGCCGATACGGAAACCCCTCTATCCCGACAGCGACGAGTGATTTAGGCCGCATCGCTTTTTGCTGTCCTGATGACATATTCCGGCCTGCCAATGACGGGAGTCAGTGCTGACGACATAAACAATAGAGTGCCGAAACTCCGCTCAGTGCGCCCCCGCCAAGCACCACTTCGAGGAGTGTGTCGAGCGTGTCCAGCAGCAGGAGAGCGAAGGTGGTGCCAAGGAGGACTGCGTTGAGGAGTGTAAGTTGCCCCGGCTCGGGATGCGCCGCCAAATTGAGTCATCATGACTGCGGCGGTGACATCTATTCAATTGTCACCCATTGGTACGTGAGGCTAACTCGAGAATAGTCTTCCACCTTGCTCACTGCGCCACTGCTTGTGCTGCCCCCAAGCTCTGGTCTAAGCTTCGCTAAACAACTCGTCACGATCAAACCCCATCATCCGACTCGAAGCGATTCGTAACGACTAGATGACGATGAACATGTCGAAAAGTCACCTGCTTGCCGGAACGAGGCAACGCCTGCTCTTGCAGCACATGGGGGAGTCCTTTGTACGAACTGCTCGCCTCTTCGTTGCCGGTGTTTAGAGCACTGTCCGAGAGCGGTAGCCGTCTTTGTATCATACGCTGCAACGCCCTGAATAGAGTTTTTCTTACTATATCCTATTTTTCGCCATTCCCGAAATTTATCAATGTGCTTGACCTTGAACCCCATTCAGAATTTCTTTCTGAGACGGGCTGTTTTCCATTTGAACCACATAATTAACCGCCATTCATCTCCTCGTACTACGGGTTTCGACACGTTGATTGTTACTGATGAATCTGCCTTGATGGACACCATGCTGTAGTTTGTGGTTCTGAACATTTCTGGAGCCATCACGGCATAGAGATTGAGTTTGACGCATGAGAACCAAGATCATGCATTTCACACTAAGGGAGAACCACAACATTACGACACCACAAAAAGGGTGCTAGTACTGTCTCGGATGGTGGAATTCAGCTTGAAGGCACTCTTGATTTATTAACTATGGCTTTTGTGCTTTAGGGCTCTTTCTGAGAATTACACTGGCCAAGTTTTCGTGCCTACCTCCCCTCAGTTGATACCGCCAGTCTCATATGGGTCTATGGATCGTACCTGTGGCCTGTTATGTAATATGCACCTCAGAAACCGGAACATTCAACGGGAAAGAGTTCGCGGCTAATGAGTGACTCGCATAGAGGGGGTGGCTGCGAGCGGAAGTAGATTGCAAGGGTGAAGTGTTGTGGGCAAAAGCCATATTCACGGATCATGTGAACACTCATAAGTTAGTGGAACAATGGAACAATGCTGACTATTACAGTGTCTGAATAATGAACCAAGGTACAACAATTCCAAAGAAGCTTCTTCTTGTCGATCATTGAAAATCGTTACGACGCTGAGACGAGGCGAGGCATTTCGGCACCCTGCATGGAACATTCTAAGTGTCAAACCGCGGTTGGGTCCCGTGGTGCTGACAGCGAGAACCAGGGAGGATATAATGCATTTGCTAAGGCGGGTTGGAATGGGGAAGGTCATTGTCTCGCATCCGAAAACCCGACGCATGTGTGAGTATAGCCATGAGCCTCACATGAATCGATATCACAATAATATCAACGCACGGCGCAGCAGCTACTTTGGGCAGAGAAAAAAAAGCCGATATCCACTTTATATTGGTATGCAGATAGAGTATCCCGGTCTCGAGATTTTTTTGTTTCCTGATCGTTTTCTGTTACCTACCAACTTGACAACAATCACCTCGTGGCTGCATGGGACCTGGGGTGGCCCATATCTTGTTGGAGGGTTCGAGTTAGGGCAACCCCCGTCCGGTTCGAGGGTCGGGGCAGCTGGGCTTCTAATCCGGAATAGGGCGATGCTGGATTTGCGGCGGATGTGACTTGAACAGGGCTATCAACCAGGGGGCGGCCCTCTTGAAGGGGTGTTTCTGTGTTGGTCGAGGTGGTGCGGTGGTATGCCTACAAAGAGCAATGAAAGTCGGGTGTTGAGACTGCGGTGGTCCTGGGCCTGGGCTCTGGATCCAAGCTTTTCGAACAGTGAGGATGGTGCCACTGAGGCTCAAGACGTTTCTGGGTCTGTGTTGGAAGCCATCTCAGATTTGGATCTACGAGGGCATAGATCACGACGGTGGGGGATGATTGGCATGATCGACTTCCTTCCACTTGGCAACTTTGCGACTAGAGCAAGCGGGTATACGGCATGGAAGCGAAGACAAAGGGTAGGGCGTCGACTGGCCACCATCATGTGAGTGAAGGGTGGACAGGCGAACCGAGGTGGCCAAATCGGGCAATGCCCGTCCGGTGGTGGATGGAACCCTCGAGGATGCGACATGTACGGGACCCCGCAACGGGCCAAGTGCAGCTGGTGACGGCCAGTTGCGTGTACAGGCCTTGGTTGACTATTTCTGCGAGGGAACCATCGTCGTTGGGAACGGGGCGATTGGATGGGTGAATTGACTGCCCGGCTGGTCCATTTCGCATTTCATACAATACTTGCTCGTGCCCCTCCGCTGTCGATATTCCCATCCTCTCGCATCTCCGTTTCCCATCGGACCTTTGCAATTAGGATTCTGACACGCTTTAGCCCATCAGCAACACCGCAACCAATAGGACCACCACTTCCCCTGACCGATCGACCTTGTCTGTAACCCTGAGGGACGTCGACGAAGCACCATTTTCTTCGCGGCCATCAGCGAGGCCCGAAAACTCCCTCGTCTCGGGTCCGTCGATTTTTCCCAGGTCGCACCGTCGCGGAGTAGTGCGATTTTGTTTTTTTGAGACTGCGGACCCTGGCGTGAGGAGAAGACTTGAAACATAGCGGCGCAAGCGAGCTAGCTGACACCCGATCTGTCTATGCGAGCCCTGGTGAAGTTGGCAACCAAGCAACAGCGTCAAGAAGGTTAAAAGCAAACCAAACTACCAGACGCCAAGAACCGCGTGGGGGAAACAAATCGATCTTGTCTGATTTAAGCCTCTTGGTTTTTTTTTTTCTCTCCCCGGTGTGTGCCTGTTCAACAGCCGTCTGCCACCACCTGTCAGCACTGACGACACCACAATAATAAGGTCGCGTGTTGACGCCGCAACACGCCTCTTTTTTCTCCCTCCTTCAACTTCGTCACGATCATCCGCGATCCGACTTTGTTCGCCTATTCTGCGTCTCTTCCTCTTCTTTCTCACTCTCTTCGGCTGCCCCTGCCAGCAGGGCTACCTATCCTTCGCTTTCCCTCATCTTGCTCTTCCTACTTCCTGCACACGCAGGCCACTCATACCACACAGACATCGCAACACGTGTGATCCCCCGTTTTCCGTTACCACCACGATCCTTGAATCGCACAAACACTCGCCCCACGCTTACAAGCGGGGAGATTTGGTCTCTCTCTTTTTTTGATTTAACCCTTCGCGGATCGACGACGGGGCCCTCTTAGTACACCTCTGACCCTGCCTCCCGATCCCGCCTACCCACTTTTTGGCGAATCCCGTCCGAGTCGCTTTTGCTTTTGCGTATGCCTCAAGACGAGAAATCTCCTGGCCAGGAGGATCAAGATCCTCAGCAGCTGCAGCCGACGCAGCAGGAGAAGAAGCAGAAGCAGAACGGCGCGCGCCGATTCTTCGATTCCATTACCAACATGGCCGGCGATGATGTGGAGACCAACGGTCGCTTCTGGCGCAAGCAGAAGCTCGGATCCACAGACTATACTCTCCAGGAGCGCAATATCGGGACCGGCTTGGTAGATGGAGATGGAGATGGCAGCGGGAGTGTCAATGAGGGCAACTCGACCGAGTATCGCACCTACAAGCGTCGATGGTTTGGGCTGGCTCAGCTGACGCTCATGAACATCATTGTATCTTGGGATGTAAGTTGGACGGGCCGTTGCATCGTCCTCCCGCAACGGGGATATACATGAATGAGCACAAGCTAACTAATACATGGCAGTGGATGACTTTTGCCCCCGTCTCTTCCCATGCTGCATCCTACTACGGCGTCTCTGAATCCACCATCAACTGGATCAGCACCGCCTTCTTCCTGTCCTTTGTCGCCGTTTTCCCCATCAGCATTGCCGTCCTGCACCGCGGCCCCAAGATCTCATTCGTCGTCTCCGCCGTTCTCATTCTCATTGGCAACTGGATTCGTTATGCAGGCGCCACCAAGGCCAGCGGCGGCCACATTGCGCACGCCATGGCTGGCGAGATTATCATCGGGTTTGCCCAGCCCTTCATCCTCGCAGCACCAACTCGATATTCGGATCTGTGGTTCACTAACCGTGGCCGCGTTGCCGCAACGGCCCTGACTAGCTTGGCCAACCCTTTTGGTGCTGCATTGGGACAGTTGATCACTCCTCTGTGGGTGAGCAAGCCGAGCGACGTGTCCAACATGGTTCTTTACGTCTCCATCATTGTAAGTCCTTTCTTAAAATCCCTGGTCTTCCCCTCTCGATATACTCAAGTTACTTACATGGATTATTATCAAGTCGACCGTCTGCTCCCTCCCGGCCATTTTTGTACCGGCGAAACCTCCCACACCTGTTGGCCCTGCCTCTGAGACGCCGAAGCTGAGCCTGCGCGCTTCTGTCAGCACTCTCACCGGCTCGCTCGAGCTTTGGCTCATCCTAATCCCATTCGCTATTTACGTGGGCTTCTTCAACTCAATCTCGTCTTTGCTGAACCAGATGCTGAACCCATATGGATTTTCCGATGACGAAGCTGGAATTGGCGGTGCTGTTCTCATCGTTGTGGGCCTCGTCGCCTCTGCCGTCTCCTCTCCGATCATCGACCGCACAAAGTCGTTCCTCTTCACGATTAAACTTCTCGTTCCGGTCATAGCCCTCTCATATCTCACCTTCATCTGGATGCCTCAGACTCGGGATCTCGCCGGCCCCTATGTCGTCCTTGCTATCTTGGGCGCATCCTCGTTTTCTTTGGTCCCGGTTGCCCTCGAGTATCTCATCGAGCTCAGCCATCCCCTCAGTCCAGAGGTCACATCCACCATCGCTTGGGCCGGCGGCCAACTCTTTGGCGCTATCTTCACCATTGTCAGCGATGCTCTTGTGGCAGGACCACATGCTGACCCTCCTAAGCACATGAAAAAGGCCCTCATCTTTCAGGCCGTTATCGCCCTTGCTGTTGTGCCCCTTCCCTTGTGCCTCGGCTTGTTTGGACGCCACGAAAACGTGACCCTCCGCCGTGTCCGCTCTGATGAAGAAGTTCGGCCACATAACACGGTCACCAGAGTTGAATCTTGATATGTTGGAGGGACTGAATTTTGTGGAAAACCTTTCTTTCTGAGGCCGCGATTTCTGCATTGAAATGAATTGAAATGGGATAATAATTAATGCTTGTATATACCTGTAAAACCGTAACCGATGCGTGCCATTGCCGCAATATACCCATGGAGCTGTAGCTCTGCCTTTAGGCTCTAAATCGAAGAATTCCATCATAACCTCTTGTTGGTGGATGCTTTTACCATTTGTCCCGTCCGATTTTATTCATCAATGCGTCTATGCTTTTTTGGGGCCGAGAATCGCCTCCCACTCCCGCCTCAGCTCCTCCATCTTCTTCCAACACTCAGCTCCCAGCGCTTGGAACTCGACAATGTCGCCCTTCGTGGCGTTGGGAGCGCCCAGTTTCCTGCCAATCGTTTTGTTGAGGAAACCGACTGTGGTATCATCATTAGGGTCCTCAACCTTGCCCTGCCAACCCCATCCCTCAACTTCGGTCATTTTGACATCCACCTCCAGCTTGTGATTGCAGCTACTGCCCCACTTGACATGCTCGGCATCCAGTTCGTCAAGCGTCGCTTGCTCTTGCAGGGCAATCCAAGCAGTGGACTTGGCTCCCTTGTAGCTGTCGACATTGTGCCACGGAGATCCGAGCCAGCGGGCCACGGCGAGAGCCATGGTGTATGCCCACATGAGAAACCAAGGGACAGGGAAGAGCGTGCTGGCGACAATGCCGGGGTGAGTGAGGTACACCTTGGGCCGGATAGGTTTCTCCTTTGCCTCCTTGGGGTCGTCAATGGTGAGGAAGGGTGTAGAGTAGGGCTTGGATGAAGGCAGGTCGGTGGTGAGGGACAGAAGATCGGTAAGTCGCTTGGCAGATTCATAGGGCCCTTCACCGACGAAACACTGGAAATCAGATATGTCGAAAGACTTACGTATGGCCTCGAGACTGCTTGACCAGACGATGCGGCCAGGGGCCTCAGTTTCGGAGCGACGACTAAGTAGAGGAAGGAGTTGGTGGGCAAGGAGGTAGTGGCCGAACACGCAGGCCGAGAAGACTTCGCCCAGCAGAGGTTTTTCAGGCTTGGGGATATGCTGTTAGTGGTTATCTAGGAAATACAAAGCGGGAGCACTTACATAGTTGTACTGCGACCGCTCGTTCAGGATGCAGGACGGAAGAGCATTCTTAAACGAGGGCCAGGTGACGGATTGCGTGAGGCCTTGGGTCAAGATGACCCATACAGCCTTGGGGTAGTTGCATCCTGACCAACCACCATACGCGGCATTGAACACGACGCTGTCTAGTTTCGGGATCCGCACGTTGCGAAGGTACTCGTCTTCGAGGCCCTCGGGGTTGCTCACGGGGTGGCGAACCAGGCGGTCGGCAAACTCGTAGATGCCACGGATGTCACATAGGTCGAGCTGCAGACTCAGGACGTGGATGCGATTGACGGTGTCCTGCCACCGGTAGGCATCGCCAGCTCGGGACTGTAGCGCCTTGGACGTCTGGGCCGTGTGTTGGGCGTAGGCGCGCAGGGCGCTAATGGTCTGCAGGGACTTGGACTTGGAGCGGGTGGTGGGGATGATGATGAGGTGGGATGTCAGGGAACGGGTCGCGAGGAATTCGTCAATGAGGCGTTCGCCGATGCCGAGGCCAATGCCACTGTGAGGAAGATGAATTAGCATGCGCGATGGAAAAGGAAGAAGCGGTGCAAGCGAGGAATGGTAGCTTACCTGTTGGCGCCTGTAACTAGGACAAAGAGCTGCTCGTGGGAAGGAACGGCATCCCAGGGGGCCTGGGGAGGAGCCAATTGAGAGCCCATTTGATCGACGGTCGACTTGGGTCGGCTCGTGAGGGTCTGTAGCGATGCGGCGAGAGACGCAGTCTTGGTCGTGTGGCCTGGCTTCGTAAGGGGAAGCGGTGTCGTCCCAATTTATGGCTGGCGTGCTGGGGAAGCTCTCGGGCGATTAATTAACTGCTTGATTGTCATTTGGCCCCACGTGATAGATGCTCCAATCGCACAGCCCGTCGCACAGTGACAAATCGGGACAGATTTTACAGCTTTTGGATTGTCTAGTAACGGCCTTCTTGTATGGACTCCAACTTAAAGTGTGGCGTTGTCCTACTGCACTCAAACACATGCCTTACGAATCAAATTAGAAGCAATAAGAATGCGAGAAAGATGCGTATACGAATACGTAAGATTCGCACACACCCACCCGCTACCCCCCAGGACAACCAAACTACCCTTACCCATCTCCTAATGCTGTGGGGCGGCTTTTGGATTCCCGAGTCGCCTCATCCCGTTTTCGAAACGACTAACTTGTGGCCCCGACAAGGTCTAGACTGGACATCACCCGTGTACTTTACATAACGTGAAAAAACAATCATAATCATTATTGGTTTTTGCTATCTTATTAAAATAGATGGAGGCTGGTGACTTTAGGCTAGACATCTCCATCATTTGTGTTAGCAAATAGCTTATTGAATCAGTCGCCGTATTTCCCCCTGCAGTAAACTCCATAGAGATCGTTATCGCTTTTGCTTCTGTCCTCGTCATTGGGCAAATGGCCTAAAGGCCCCTGTTCATCATGAGCCATCCTGATAACCACCACATTACTCTCGGGACTTGTTGACGCCCTCTCGTACAGCCTCGAGGATAAGATCCTTGGCCAGCTCAACGCCATCCTGGGTGCCAATGATCTCAATGGCTTCATCCTTGGCCTGGTCCCGAGGCACCTGGATCTTGCAGTTGCTCTGCTTGCGGATCGTGTTCACCTTGGAACCGTTGGGGCCGATCACATGGCGGTAGGTGCGAGGGTCAGGTAGAACGAGGTAGCCGGTGGCATCGTTCTTCTTGGCTTGCTCAATCGCCTTGCTGATGACATCCTTGGCCTTAGCCACATTCTCCGTGGTGCCGCGGAGAACCCAGGGGATTTCGCCGTCCTCACCAGACGAGATCTGGACAACCTTCCAAGAGTGGGCATCAGAGTTGGCATCCTCATCATCCGTGATCAGTGGCAGGGCACCGACGTTGGAACGGGAAGAGGTGTCAGGCTTGGCAGGGAGCGCCTGACCTGCATGATCGACAGTGACTTGATGGTTGTTGCGAAGCTGGCGGAAGAACTGGCCTCCGTTGGAGATGGAGTGGTGCAGGTTACGAGGAACCTGGACAGTCTCGCCTTGCTGCGACTTGATCAGAGACAGGATGTGCTCCTTAGCCTCAGCCACGTTCTCGGGGCGACCCGTCACCTTCACTCCAGTCTTGCCATCACCCTGGCGGGGGACATCGATGCTCACGGTGAACTTGGACTCGAGTTGGCGCTTGACGTCACCACCACGGCCGATCAGGGAGCGGTGGTTGTCAATGGGCACATCCACAACCTCAGTGACCTGGCTCTCACGCTCAGAGACAATCTCCTGAATGCGGTCAATGATCTTTTGGACGACATCAGTGCGACCCTCAATCTTGATGGTGTTTCCATCTGCCTCCTGCTTGGGGAACTGGATAGTGCGGGCAAGCTCACGTCGGTCATCGGAACCGCCGGCCTTAACAACAATATCACGGAGGTTGGCACCTGTATACTAGTTAGCTACATGTTTTTTTTCAGAGTGATAAATATCCACTTACCGCTGGCGCCAATCAAGGCCTTGTGATGCTTCTTCTCAACATCCAGAGTACGGACTACGGTGTCGTCAAAGACAGCGCGCTTTTCCTCCAAGATCTTCTTAGCCTTGGCGACCTGGGCGGCAGTACCCTTCAGCTGGATTTCCACGATATCGGTGTCCCGATCGGCGGGAACATCAATCTTGCAGCCGGTGGCCTGTCGCAGCTCGTCAAGAGCAGCACCGCCTTGGCCGATAAGAGATCCAACCTGCTTCTGCTTAACCGGAACGACACCGGTGGCGGAGTGCTCCTCAAGATACTTGTAAAGAGAGAAGAGCTCATCGCGGGCCTCATCTGCGCCCTTCTTGGGGCCACGGATCATAACTTCATCGGCGGGTTGCTGTCGGCGAGGCTTTCCAGTCTCGCTGGCGGCATCCGCGTTGGATTGATCGTCCGCAGTGTTCTTGGCAGATCGGGGGAAGAAGATGAGGACTTTGTAGCGAGTCTGGAGACGGTTGATCTGGCTACCCTGAGAACCGATAAGTTCACGGTGGTACTTGGGGTCAATCTTGAGGACGTGGGTGGTCTCATCAGCCAAAGTGCGAGAAAGGTTCTGGATGTAAGAGCGGGCAGACTCAGCCTTGGCCTTGGGACCCTTGAGCTCAACCTTGCCGTCCTGGACCTGAATCTCAACGTCGAAACGATCACGCAGCTCACGAATGTTGCTGCCACCCTTGCCGATGAGGTGGTTGGCAAACTTCTGAGGGAAATCGAAGGTCAAGGTGAAACCACGCTCCTTCTCATCCTCCTTTTCCTGCTCAACGAAGGCAGCAGCCTTGGCATGGAGCGACTTGACCGCCGAAGCAGGACCACGAAGAGTGATAGTAGTTCCAACCTTGGTGACGCGGATAGGGATCTGGTCGTTGGAGCGACTCTCTTGCTCCTTCTTAATGAAGCGACGGAGTCTCTCGTGGAATTTCAAGGGGACATCTAGAGTAGCTGTGGTGATTTGCTCCTGCTTGTTGATGAGCTCAAGAATGTGCTTCTGGGCGTCCCGTAGACCCTGCTGGAAAGCGCGGATCTCAGCATCGGTGGGCTTGCTGCGGGGCAGCTGGAAGGGGCCCTCAGCTGGGTCAGGGCCCTCAAAGACCAGGAGGACGGGGGCATTGGACTCAGAAGCCTCGGGAACGACAACCTGAACACCGTAGTCCTGCTTGACCCTGGGAGTGACATCGTTTCGGATGTGCTGATGGAAAAAGGGGTCAATGGGCACTGTTGCCATGCGAGAGGGAGGCTGGGCGTTGATCAGGCCAGTAATCTCAGACTGGGCACGGATGGCATTCTTTCCCTCGCGGGAGTAAAGCTCCCAGGGCAGGGCTCCGTCCTGAGAGAAAGGAGTGTTGATGTGCGTGTTGTAGAGCTTCTCAAGGCGCTCAATCTCCTTGCGGTGTCGGAGGTAGCGGGTGACATATCCAGCGTGGGCAGCAGCGCCGCTGGGGGCATTACGGTGGAAGCGGGCAATATCAAGGTTAGACATCTGCATACCCATGGCGAGATCCATGGCCTTCTCCAAACCAGCCTGAACCTGATCAGCAGGACCAATCACAGTAACAGTGTCATCATCCTCATCGGTGGGCAAGATAATAGCACATCCGGTGTCAGCGAAGAAATCCTCAGTGGGGATACCTCGGTCACCGATGATGAACTGGTGGCGGCCTCGCTGGATCGAGAGCTGCTCGGCCTCGAGTTGTCGGTGAAGCTCAGCAACCTGGCGCTCAATCTCGGCCCGAACCTTCTGGACGGCAATACGGTCACCAGCCAGCTGGATGTGGTTCTCATCCTGACCGGCGGGGGCAAAGACGGGTCGCTGGCCAGGACCGGGAGCGACAGGAGCTGGGGCAGACGTGTAAGCTTGGTGAGGGGGAACTCGGATCTGAATACCGTTGCTCTCCTCCAAAGCATTGGCAAGAGTGTTTCCGGGACCTGCAATGAAGGGGTAGAAAGCAGCGGGAATGCCGCGGATCTTGGTTTGGGCATTGGCCGATCGCTCGCCAGCGATCTTGAGAATCTCGTTGCGAGCAGATGCAGCAGAGAGCGCATTGCCCTCAACAACAACATCAATGGTGGCATCGTCATCATCATCGATAGGCTGGTTTTCGTCAACCTTGGGCAGTTGAATCTTGGCACCGGTCTTCTCCTGAAGAGCCTTGATCATAGATCCGCCCTTGCCAATGATGTGAGCTCGGGTAGATTGAGGAATCGGGACAGTGATGGTTTGCTAATAGTTCGGTTAGCGAGCGTCGCAGGGATAAGTGGGTAGCACATGGACTTACCTTGGTTCCGATTTGCGAAATCAGGTCCTTGAGTGCCTGTTGAGCAACATCTTGAGGACCGGTAGCATCGAACTTAAGGCGACCGTTGGAGGAAGTGGCCATGCTGATGGTGGCGCGGGACTTGCGGTTGATGTCCTTGATAATATCAGGGATGGGCCTCCTGAGCTGAGTTCGGGGCATGATGAACTGGGGCTCAAGGGTGACGCTCTCGACGTTGCGGCCGGGGATGAACATGGAAGGTGTGGCACTCTGGGGAGTGGCAGCTCCAGATGCCGGAGTCGAAGAGCGCGAGGGACCGTTGGATGCAGCACCGTTGGACTTGCCGTTGGCGGTGTTCTTTGCTCCCCAGATGGGCGCCACATTGGCACTCTTGCCCTTGGGGGCGCCAAGCTCGGGGAACAATTCGTGGGATTGGGTGTCAAGAGCGGTCTTGGGGCCTTGAGCCTGCTTGCCAGCGGCCTTGGAGCTGATGGGAGCAGCCCAGGAACCAGATGCATCGTTGGTGGGCTTGGGTGGGAGGTCCTCATCCGGCGCATCCTCAACGGTGACATGATGAGGAGCCTCAGCGTGCTTCTGGAGAAGCTTCTGAGCGGCGGAGAGCTCACCAACATTGTTGGTGTCGACGGGGGTCTCGGTGGCCATGATTGAGGTGTTCTTTCGATATGGCGACGTGGGATAGGGGAAACCGTGAACGGTTGGGATCAGGCGATACCGGGATTGACTGTGGAGAGCTTGTTAGAACAAAGCCATGCCTACAGTGACCGCTCTTTGGCAGTGGCGCAACAATCGGAGGCAATGAGTAGAGAACAAAACGTACAGAGTCTAACGGCTGCTTAAAGCACAGAAGCTTGCAGCCAGCGGGTGCTGGAGATGATGGGATGGGGTGTGATAGCTCGAGACAGGCAGAAGACGACAAATGACCAGATGCTGCAGAGTCTGAGGTCTCTAGAACATTGTGCAGGAAACCAACAGACGGCGATGACCAGTAACCAGGAGGAACAACCAGAGATGTGGCAGAGACCGGAGAGCGGATAGAGAGGTGGATGAAGATGGGAAGTTGAAATGCGAGGTTGGAGGTTGAAGAGGGTGAGGTGGAAGTTTCTCCAAACTCCCCACGGTGTTCTAGGCTCTGAGCCGCCCCAGGTAGCCCATTACTTTTTTTCCCCCGAGCAGGGCCTTACGGGGGTCGCGAGTCACTACCGGCCTCCCTATGGAGCCAACTACCTTGAAAAGCCATCTGAAAGGACACATACGGTACTTTGTCTGTACCTATACGGATAGAGCCCCCTAGAATTTACGCGAAGCTTGGTTGACCGGAGCTACCAAAGAACCCGTGCAGCCAAACCAGCAACGGTCAACAACCGGTTAGCAGGCCAGCTGTCAGCGGGTCCATTGTCTCCCTTCGGGTCTGGTTCCTGTCCCCACTGGCCAAAATTGGATTCCTGGGAACTTTCGGTCACGGGATCCATCATGTGACACCTTATCGCCGAGTCCTTCTGGGGTATTCCATCATTGCGCGATCTTGTGAGTGAGACGGGCAATTGGGACGACGCACGTGAGATGAAGTAACCTTACCCTGCCTGGACAATGCTTACCGCCAGCTCGGCTGAAAGCTCGCTCCATATTCCGTTCTTGTCGTGGGTTAGTCTATCTGCACCGTCAGCCGCTGCCACTGGCTCGCTTGCCAAGCTAGACTTCTGTACCTGGCTTTGGTTGAGAGGCGTTGAGAGACGTGCCACCGAGGCCACACATGTGCAGCCACTTTCCTCAATGGCCAATGCGAGGAAACGCGCGAAGTGACGCAATCTAGGTCAGAAATTTCCCCGGTCATGTCTAGAAATGGAAGTCTTCTGGGGTGTAAACAGGTGTTTCTAGGGGTGCAACCTGCTCATCAGTGGACAGATGGGCCCCGTCTGGCCCGAGAGAACTAAGTCTGTGCAGATTGGCTGGCTGTGGGGTCGCATCTGACTATTCCAGCTAGCATGTGCAGAGATCGCAAGCCACCAACCAAACCCAATGTCTCTCAGACTGGAACGTTGCACCCAGTAGTGAGTAGGTGCAACGCCATGTCTCTTTTCTCTTTCGTTTCCCCTTAGGCAATGGGCAAAAGCAAATGCACCATCGTTATTCTCAATGGGCCCGGGGCATTTCTCTTTTGATGAGAAGCAAGTATGCTGCATCTGAATGGCACACCGGTATTGCAGGGAAATGCAGGCACCCTGCAAGATACGAATTTAGTTTATACGTGGCTGATAGAGACGGGCCTCATCCGAATTCCTCAATTAGTTTAAGGGAATGGTCTCATGTGGTGTAAAGGAGCAATTGTTGCAATCTCCGCTCGGCCATATAGAGGCCATGACAGGTTGTCAGTGCACGATGATCCCGTGTCCCGCGGGCCGCAACGGCCAGGGTTCGCTGTGATAGTTCTAAGCGCCTGCCAGCCAACTGTTCCATGTGGATGATGACTCGGAATACGCCCGGAGGTTCGAAACTGAAATGGCATACTAAATGGAATCAATCGCACGTCCCTTGAAAATTAGATAATTGGCTGCAGCACGGAGAATATGCACATGGCAGTTAGACCCTGATCGTTGAGCCATTGAACTTTTGAAATGTGACTGACTGACCCCTTCCTCTTCCAACTCGGGCTTCTGCACCTGCGACACCTGCGATTGCATCGTTTAGCTACTGCAGGTACGGATTCAGATGGCATGCGACACGGCACGGAACGGGAGGGGAGGGGAGATCTGACGACTCGAGCACACACCCACGGTACTTGACCAAGTACTGTGCGCAACGTGTTGGTCCTCGCTAATTAATATCATGTTTGTGATAATGCCGTGGGACAGCAACTTCGTTGGGCTCGCAACGTGGGGCTCTGATTGGGGTGACACTCGGTTCCAGTGATGGCAACCCACGAAGACACCACAATGTTGCTTGGCCATGTAATTCTGCGGCATTGTTCTCGGTGAATGAGGGTTATTTGGTGGCGCTCTAAGTCTGTATGGCGCAAGCGGACACGTACGCAGCATCTCAATGGAGGTTGGGCCAACCGGTGAAGGATTTGATATCACTGAAGACGCCGTAGGTCAGTGCCGAGCCGAGGTGGGCACGCCCATTTCGACGATGCACGAGACGGCGACCCCAACAACAGACGATGGAAGTGTGTCAAAAAGGAAGCAGTGCAAACCAGGGCCTGCGAAAAGGGTCACCCCGGACAGCTAGATGCGCCACAGAAAGTTGCTCATCGAGACGCAGGTCTTGCAGTGGAGACGATGGTAGGTGTGGAGGACGACAGATGTTGTTGCGTTGCTGAGCGTTTGTCATTTGAGCGGAATCGCAAAAAAGAGGGAACCATGCATATGCTATCTTGTTCAATGGCACCGTAGACTGTAACTAAAGTTGAGAGACCCAAAATATTCGAATGATTGGGCGGCATTGACCAACCGCGAGCGACAGAAGTGAATGCAGTCGCCGTTGGATGGTGTGGGACAATTCCTCGTATTGTATTGGCTTGATCTGCAGGTAAGCGATGTGATAAGATCTCGTTCAACACGGTCTGAACACGCGTGCGAGGGCCGATTGATCGACAGCCAGGTGCAATTGTCGGCCATACGGGAGGATAGAGAGACGAGACAAGTTTGAAGCGGCCTAAGTTGAAGCGAAGAGTATCAGCATCAGCATCGGCGACGGCTGGCGGGCCCAAGATCATGTATGTCTCGCATCGTCACGCCGGACGACTGTCCGGGCCCAATCGAGAGGGCTGAAAGGCCCATGTCCCGCCGCGTGCTAGGTCCCGGGGAGATAGATTGTGTGGACTGGGGAAGTGAGACGGACGCCCCCCCTGTGGCGTGAAACGTCAAAGGGTCCCAAGTCCCGATGGGAAGAGCTGAAGTGATTCACCTAATTCCCGGTATGCATTCCTCGGATGGTTTAACCTGCATACGATTGGGGCATCTTTTGATGAGTCGCTACCACATCAGAGTCAATTCATATCAAAACAAAGCATGGAGCATGGATGAGGCCTGCTGGCCACCGTAAGCATGGGCATATAGGCGCCGCTGGCGACGCGGGGATCCAAGACGAGATAACATGAGACGATGCTGTGTACGGTCACAGAAGCATGCGCAATCGGCAGCATGGGAGCCGGGAGTCTGTAAGGAGGGGATCGGATAATGAAGCGAGTTAGTACATAGGTTAAGCAAAAGCAAGGACCAGCATTCATGAGATGATGGGGAGGCTAAGGACCAGCGCCCCATCATCGTCGCGTCTCTCCAATGCTGCAAGTCTGTAACTTGCTTCAGCCTCCCGGGCTCAACGTTGCGGTTCCCGATGGCGACTCCCAGGAAATCGGCCCCACCACAAATTGGCCCGGCGTCAAACGAATTACTATACCAATGGACGATTCCACCGAGGGCTGCTGAAAAAAAAAATAGAAAAAGAAAAGAAAAAAAAAAAAAAGAAGCGCCGAGCAAGAGCGATATACACCCGCATAACTTTCGTACCGCGCGTGCTTGGACTGGCCTCCAGGCCTGCGGTGGCCGCTGACTGTTCTGAGAGTGCCACATCAGCATTGAGCCAAGGGCGAGCTTACACGGTCCCACCGGCCCCGAGCTGGCGAAAGAGGACCGGCAGACTGCGGCGACCAACCCATTGGCACTCCAGATCCAGTCATCCATATTGGTCCAGCTGCCTGTCCCCAGATACAGGTAACATTCAATACTACATATGACAAAACCCTTTCTTTTGGACGGCTGGTAACATGGTTGCAGTGCGGATGGGTAGCAGCCGGTCTAAGATTGACCAAGGACCAGGAGCTCCATCCAGCCTTGTCCAAGACTGTAACTAGGAGACTTTTGAGCCATTGGGCACCCTGTGTGCTCTGACCCCCCCCTCCAACTCTTGTCCAAAAGTCTTGTCTTCAGCATCGAAGTTGCGAGATCCTGGGTTCCGCTCCACCCACGCATCCACCCACGCCCGCACCTGGTGCGTTTGCTACGCGCTTAAACTGGGCGTGGGACCGACATTCGATCACGGACTTGTGGGACTCTGGCACCGGCGCTGGCACCTTCGAGGGAGACGTTTATAACACCACACCCTCTCCACGCCCCCATTTTCCCCAAGTCATTAAACCTCTCGCGAGAAGACCGCGTCCAAGACTTAGACAACGCAGACTTGCTTCCGAGACATAGTGGAGGGGGAACGATGGGGAAGAATGAAGAGTGTAAGACTTTAGTAGGCAGAGGACTAGGCAAGTTAAAGAGCCTGAGCAAACCAGTTGCACTCGAGGTGGGACTCGCCCAGCTGGCTTAAAGGGTCAAGCAAGGTACAGTGCAGCGCAGTGCAGCGGCTGCACAGTCCATCACAGTGCGTGCATTGACTGGCCCATGTGGATGGGCAGAAGACGAGGCGTATTGTCGCCGTTCATCATGGCATGAAAGGCTAAAACTAAAGGAACAGAGAGCCCTTGGCTCAGAATCAAGACGCCTCTCTTCTGCAGACGAAAGACAGGGCACCAAGTTGGGTCCGCACGCATGTACATATGTTGCCCGACTCGAGCAATTCGGCGTCCTCGTCACCCCTGGCCAACATGTGTCAAGACGACGGCTCACCAGCCAGCAGAGGCGACACAGCCCCCTCGGTCTGCATCTCGCTGCGTCCCATCCCTTGGACGCCAACCGGCAAGGCACTAGGGGCAGAGAAGCATCAAGCGCGAATCGCTGACCACATTGCGCGACGGGGCGGCGAGCGACAAGGCCAGAGGAGGCCCCAATCAGAACCCCCGCAAACTCTGACTGGACATTTGCACATCATGTTGTTGTCGCCGTGCGTCCATGGCAGAGAGGTTGATGGAAGGCAGGGTTACCCAAGGGAATCCAAAAGCCAAAAGCCCAGGTGAGTTGTCCAACCAGTGCACTGGTCCCGGCACCATGTGTCTATCAGTGGGCTTCACACTGTCAAGCCGCGCCAACGGCCCGAGGAGAGGTGTGGGAAGAGGTGCGAGTGTGAATGGTTGGTACAGGCCTGGGGGCCCTGGAGGATGAGGACGAGAGTGAGTGAGAGCGCGCGGCCCAGGGCTCTTCGTCTCTAAGGGACTTAGGCACAATGTTCCTGGGCTCTGCCGGGGTGCTTGTTCGGTACCTCTGGGCCGGTGCGTTGGCCTCGGCGCGGTGAGTACCTCCCTACCCTCACCCGGCCGCCCACATGGTTAGAGGTACCAAACGCAGCCTAGCCCGGATAGGCCTGGGTGGGCAGGGTGGAGGATTCGCACTCCCGGAGCGGCAAAACACGTCTCCCACGGACCCTGCTCCATTGCACTTGCGCCTGGCCTGGGTTCTGAATGAATGCCCAAAGCACACCGCACCAGTACGAGTCGAGGAGAGGGATTCCGGCGGCAATAGTTCGTAGACTCGAGCAAAAGTTAGGAAAGAAACCAATTCATGCCGTTGACCAGCCTGCTAAGCCATCAACGCGTCCGCTGGAGACCCCGAGGATCGTTGCGCGCCAGACCTGGTCGGGCTCAATTCTTCTCATCCCACATTGAACACGGGCCATATATCCAGACTCATCCCCTACATCACTGCTCCCCTCCCCACTCATATCTCTCATCGGTTGTCGTCGTGTTTTCTCCATCCCCTTTCTCGTTTCCTTCATTTGTTTTTAATCATCTAGACTGGGCAAGGCTGGGGTTCAACAGTCCACATCTTACGCCAAATAAGTTGGGAAGCCCGCATTCGCGCATTTCGATTCACGCATCATCCCCCATCATCCTCCCATCATCGCCTACGCTTGGCTGCCCGTCAGCACCAACCAGTACCCGCGCCGGTGCAGCACGACCAAGGCACAACGCAGGGCGACACAGCACAGCACAGCACAGCACAACACGACACAAGCACAGTACAGAAGCAATACGAATCGCCGCCGGCAGACGGATACAACGACAGCAAAAAACAAGCATCTGGTGAGTCTGGTTCCCGATTCTGATCTTGTTCCGAACCTGGCTGGACACCCGTTTCATTGTTATCGATCCGGCCGCACCCCATCCCATCTCTGCCACCACCCCCATCCATCGTCCCCCGTCAAGTCACTCAATCCGCCCGCATTCCCGCATTCCAATCCAACTCGCGCCCTCACACCTGCACCTTACATACCTACACATACCGGTAACCCGCATCGCACTGCATAGGTGTGCTACCTGGCCGTGGGTGTACCTCCGTACCGTGCCATCGTACACGCTACGCTGCGCTCCCCCCGGGCGCCCTACCATTTTGGCGTACGCAGTACTTCCCACTTGGCTGGCCCCTCTCGTCGCCCCTCCCATCTCCCC
>NAGG01000920.1:0-12999 GCA_003031705.1 Calonectria naviculata | reverse complement strand
CCCTTTCTACCCCGCGATTTGCCATGGCTAACCACACACACTCACACACAGCCCGCCACCACCCGTTTCTTTCTTGTAAGTCGATTTCGCCGCTGCCGCCGCAGAGCACGCAGTTGTTAATTATTATTTTTGTTCCATCCGCCAGTGCATTACCCCGGTGCCCCTGCATGCCCCGACGACTTGAAAAATTTGAAAAATCAAGCATACGTAGCACCGTCCCTAAAAAAGAACGACCCACAAAGTGTCCCTCGGAGGTACCTGTGGTCGCCCCGAACCCACCTCGGGCCTCGAGTACCTGCCCAGTACCTCGCTCCTGTACACACGTTGGCCCTACTATTTCCGTCCACCACATGGCTCACCTCACGAGACCACCTCTCGGTAATGGGATTCCCTCCTCCCCGGAAACACCCCCCTGGGCGACGACGAAAATCTGGATCAAATCTAGACTCGATCCCTTGTACTCCGTACGTACCCGCCCCAGGAAAACGCCCCCCTTTCAAACTTTTTTCCTACGCTCGTCGTTAGTTCTCCCCCGGCTGTCCACCATCGTGCCCATTCCATCATGCCCTGGTCCCGAAGCAAATCGACTAGCCGGCGTGTCCCTAGCCGCTCCCCGGGAAATCAATCCAAAATGCCATTGTCCACATGACCTTTGCTTCACCTTGCGCGCCCCGTCCGGATCCCAGTCGAGCACAGGTCACGACTCGGTGAAGAGAATTCAGAGGCCCATCCGCACTTGATGGGCCGGGCCAGTAATAGCAACAAGAGACGAGATTACACGAACGAATCCACAGCATCGGCCTTCTTGTTTCTTTTCCCGTCACAACTCACTTTTTTTTCTACCTCTCTGGTTCACCTTTGCACACCCCGCTAGTCGCAGCAGGAAAAAAAAGAGACTTTCGGGAACCCACAGGCATCCTTTCATCCAGTCCCATCACAGGGGAAAAAAGAGGTCACGGCCACGAAAATGCAGATACGCGCACCTGCCGGCATTCGACCTCCGGCGAGAGTGACGTACAGTACTTGGCATGGGTCCCAGTGTTGACCGTAACCTGCTCTAGTCCCCTGGAGCCGTGGGGCCGTCTTGATTGGCCCACAAGACGCTTCCCGCTCGCCGTGACGCTGGGCTGCCGAACACTGCTGAGCATTCCGACTTCTCCCGGGTGAGGGCCTCTGTACTTGTTTTGCCGTCCGATTTGAGCCCTCCGTCTCGTTTACGTTTTGGCTATGCGGGCATGCAGGCTGTGTTGTAAATGGAACGGGCCTGGAACCGGGGGGGGGCAGACATGGTACATTCACCGGGACCCGGATCAGAGAAAAAGCTGGAGGAGGTGGAGAGCGGAGGCTGCAACTCTCGTCTTGCTGGCTGTCGCTCAGGCACGGAAAAAGTCTTTTCTGCCTCTATCGACACGCCCTTGTCCCTCACCTTGCCATCTGTTTTTTATCTTGTTCCTTTTTTCCCCTGGTGAAGATACATCCTCCCCTTGGGATTTGCGGGCGCTTGTGCTCCATGGCTCGGTTAACTTCCAGACCTGCGAGCTGCACCTCACACCTCGGATCCTGCAACCGCACACCAAGGTCAAAACCTCATGCATATTGTACCCGAAACTCGGACCCTATTTCCTGGTCCAGTCAGCGTCCGGCAGGCGCGCCGCACACCTTTGAGGCCGCCGCCGCCACCACCTTTGTGTCTCGACATTATCATCTTCCTCTGCGACCCTACCCTGCAACGCCCGATAAGTGCCTGACGACGAGATATAGACCAGGACCCGGCGATCCCTTCCCTTCCCTTGTCCAAATTCTCCCTAGCTCGTCGAGAAGACAAGCAAGTCATCTCCGTCAAATCCCCGTGGGTTAACATCTCGCTGTAATGAGGCCCGAGAACGTCCCTCCGCATGTAACCACCAATAAGTGACTATCATGAACAGCCAAGGACGAGAGCTTCATGATAATATCTGACGTCTCATATTAGCTGCTTCCACTTTGGAGCCAAGACCCTAGCTCCCGCAGTCTACATCAGTCAACTGTAAAATGCCATAATTCACTTGATCATCATGAGACAATACCACCGGAACCCACTGAGAACCAACCCAGTTTCCTTGTTTTGCCTATTGTGATGCATCGATATCATCATAGCCTTGCAATGCCCCCGCCCCCCTCCTGTCCTGTTTCCCCAAATATCCCCACATGCCAGCATCACCTACAAAGGGGGGGATAAAAGAAAAAAAAAGAAATTGAAAAATAAAATAAACACCACCCTCGCCGCCGCCGCCGCCTCCTTTCACGATCCCGTCCATGCCCGGCCGGCGTACATGTCATCCATGACAGCTCGGCGACCTTCCGTTGCCTCGTGCCCTGCCGTTGGCCTGTCACCGTCCACGTCCCCACAGCCGCCGCCGTCTCACCTCCCACGCCGCACGCCCGCTCCCCATCTTCCCCACCACCAAGGTCTCAGTCTGACCCTCTTCTCCAAAAAAATTTACGGAGTGCACCCACCCACCAAACCCTTCCCGATCCGCTGGGCCGCCGCGCTGTTGCTTACCCGGCACGGCTGCCGATGGTGCCCTCTTTTTTTCCCTTTTGCAAATATGCCATCTACATTGGACTTCATTTGTTCGTCACCGCTCAGACACTTCTTCTAGCCCCTTCTCCCCCCCCGGCCCTCCTCCGTCCCGACCGTCTCGGGACTTTACGGTTTATTTTCGTCCGTCTCACTCGAACAACTACACGCCCCCCCAATTCCTCCCCTTGAGGACCCCTTGGAACCGCATCCCGAGATATTCTCGTCGACGCCCAGCACTAACAGATACTCGCCCAAGCTGGCGGGCGTCGAGTTACAACGTCCCGAACCACCCCCGCCGTCAAAACGCAGCTTTTCTGTCTTGGGCCTCCGTTACCCGCAACGGTTTGGAGACTTTGCTCCACCCTTTGCGGCTTTCGAAATCCCTTCCTCTCTTTCTCTCTATTGTGTGTGTCTCTTCCTGTCAACTGCAGCTCGTCGGGCCCGCTCTGCTGCCTTGCATCGTGCATGATTCATCACACCCCCAAAAAGACCCAGTTTCCCCCCCCATTGAGGCTGATTGGGGAATATCGAGTGCCAAGTTCGGTCCAAGGTAACCCAAGGTCAACGGGCTGCCTCCGACCCCCGTGCTTCTGACGATAACTTGTCGGCTTCGGTTCTCGTCCGTTTGCCTCCTCCTTCTCTTCGTCTTTCTTGTTTCTTTGCCTCACCGCCATCGTTCGCCCCCATTCTGCATCGTCAACCACGTCGTCAAAAAGTCATCCTACATGTATTGGACCACCAGGGGTGACCCCACGATCCGCTTCTTTGTGTTCTCTGTCTTCTCCTGTTCCTCTTCTTACGCCTCATTTCCGCCTTTCTCTTCATATCCCAAAGGCTGACGTACCATCAGTGTTGTCTTATATGCTCCAAATGACACTCTACAACTGACACCTTTCATATCCAAAATTGCCCGGCATTCACCATTCTACTTGACCGCTTCATCAAACATGACCCAGTTCTTGCACATCGGCTCGCTTTTTATTTCTTACTTCTATATGTACCTGATGCCCGGGAATTGTACAGCATCCATCATTATCTCCCACTCCTTCTTTCGACACTGTCTGTCGGTCTGTCGTCGGTCTGTCTCTTCTTTTTACGGCTCTTTGGAGAACATTGCAGATGCGCCCATGTCATCAGCTATACAAAACCGCGCTCCCATGTCATCCATCCCTTTTTTAAGAAATCCTTTCTTCCAAAACCCGTGGTGATTGATGATGATGCCCTTTTACCGTGTTCCCGTTCATCCTGTCAACTCCTCATACATCTCTCAGAGACTTGAAATAATCGTCATTCATTTAAGCATCGTTGGAAATGAGCTTCGTAATCTTGCCAATGGCAATGGTTTGTCCCTGCACACCATGTTAGCGATCTGAGATTGAAATAAAATATGATCCTCCCGAGTGTAGCCCCCACAACACCTGGTGGTCGGTGCCGGGGACGGGACGGGACGGGGAATAAGGCGGGGGCGGGGGATGTCAATACGAACCTGGTCTCGCAGAGTGAATCGACCCATCTGGGGATAGTCCTCAAATCTCTCCACGCATACGGCGCCAGCTCCGCCAATCACCTGCATGCGTGCAATAATGCTGTCGCCCCTCTTGGCGTGTGTTGGTGGCAGCTTGCTCTTGCGGCCAGTTCCCTTTTGTAGCTTGTGTAGGAGAGCCGCAAATGTCACTTCTTCAATGGCGGAGTGAACGTGCAGCACGCAGTTGAAACCGGCAGTCAGAATGCTCTTGAGCTCCAGGATACGGATCTGGGCCTCAAACTCTTGCACGGTGTGCACCAGTCGCTTCGGCGAGCACAGCACGAAACCGGGAAGAATATCTTCTTCTTCGATACCCTTGAGACGGATGCGCACCTGGTCACCGCACTGGGCAACCGGCACTTCCTCTTCCTGCTCGCCGTACACGGCCGCAGCTTCGACGCTTGTCTTGTTGGGCATCATAATCAGATTCATACTCTTCTTGACGACACCAGCCTCAATCTTTCCTTCCACCATGGTACCCATGTCTCGGTACTTGCCGTTGACGGGCAACATGAAGGGGGCGTTGAGCTTTCGCTCCAGGGCCTTCATGCCATCGAGGTACTCGAGCAGCGAAGGGCCTTCCCACCAGGGGCAGACGCTCTTAGGAACGCGGTCCTTGATACCCAAGCCCTGCTGGGCGGCGAGGGGCAGGAAGTAAACATCGGTCTTGAGGTTGTATCCGGTGGCCTTCAGGAACTGGGACAGCTTGGTAGTACACTCCTTGTATCGCTCCTCGGACCACTCGACTGTGGGGTCGTCCATCTTGTTGATGGCGACAATGAGCTTGTTGACACCCTGGGTCTTGGCAAGCATAGCGTGCTCACGGGTCTGGCCGCCTCGCTCGAAACCGGTTTCGTACTCACCCTTTCGGGCGGAGATGACAAGAATACCAACGTCGGCCTGCGACGCACCACCGATCATGTTGGGGACGTACATCTTGTGGCCAGGGGCATCCAGGATACTGTATCGTCGCTTCTCGGTCTCGAAATAACCACGGCCAACTTCAATGGTCTTGCCCTGGGTTCGCTCCTCCTTGTTCAGATCCATGACCCAGGAGAGGTACCAGGATTCACGACCAAGGTCCTTGGCCTCCCTCTTGTACTTGTCCATGGTTCGCTCGTCAACCATGCCGGTGGCGTACAGGACGGATCCACCAAGAGTCGACTTTCCAGCATCGACGTGACCCATGAAGATGATGTTGACGTGCTCCTTGCCGTAGATTTCCTTGAGTGTCTCCTCGTCGACATCGGCGGCCTGCTCTTTCTGGACAGCGTCGATCTCACGGGCGGTGGGCTTCTTATCGGCGCCTGCGGGGCTGGAGCGGCCAGAGGCGTTGGGGGAAGTAGATCCAGACTTGGTGGCAGCCTTACCAGCCTTCTCGCCGGTCTTCTCGATGGCCTTGGCGGCGGTGGCCTTTTGGCCAGCCTCGGGCTTGTCAGTGGGCTCAGGCTTGGCCTCCTCCTTCTTGGCGGGAGCAGCAGCAGCGCCGCCGATGGAGAGCACCTTGGCCTTGGGCTTGGATGCTGTGCCATCGGCGCTGATGCTGAGGACCTTGGGGCCAGCTGGAGCGGCAGGAGCGGCGGGAGCAGCAGCAGGAGCTGCGGGAGCATCAGCCGGTCGCTGGGCGATTGAGGGAGCGGCAGGCTGGGCGGGCTGCTGCTGAGCCTGAACAGGCTGCTGTTGACCATACTGAGGATATCCACCTGCGTCAAGTTAGTCAGCGTTTCATCAAAGAGTAGGATGCGAATTTTGCGCAAATCATCATACCATAGCCCTGGCTGAAGCCGCCACCATACTGGTTGTACTGGTTAAAGCCTTGCTGCTGCTGACCTTGGCCGTACTGAGGGTAGTATCCTTGCTGGTAGTATTGCTGCTGCTGGTACTGGGGAACGAAACCGCCGCCGCCGCCAAACTGGCCGGGCTGGAAGGCCTGGGCGGTAGGCTGGAAAGCAGCGACGTTGGGTCGGAAGCCTCCTTGCGCGGGGGCGGGGTTGCTGGGGTTCATGTTCAGCTGCTGCTGAGCCTGACGAGAGAGGTTCTCGTCCTGAGCAGCAGGGTCGTCCTCCCAGGAGTTGAGATCGGCCATGGTGATGTGTGTCGGTGTCGACGCGCGACGGGGGGGAATAGATCGATCGTTCGACGTGAAGTGGTTTGCGTTCTGAATGGGCTGCGGACTTAAGTGGCCCTAGATATGCAACCTCTTGTGTCCGAGAGTCTGTGGGGGGACCGGGGACAGGAATGAGCAAGTGCCAGCCTCGTAGACTTCTAGAAGGGTCCTCGAGGAGAACTTGGGCACCAAAGGAGAGCAATAGTCGTAGGAAAGGTGTGTGCCTGACGACCAAGATGCGTTTTGTGCTGGGTTAAAGACTTGGGCCTTTGGTGGAGAGGTTAAAAACTCGAACCCCACCATGACGCTGCCCTGGCATCTGATGGAAAAAAAAGTGTGCCGCCCATACACGCAGAATTGTATGGGGAGCGCGGCGCACTTTTTTTCCACCTGGTTTAGACACTGTTCCCACTGTGACGAGGGGTACCGGGAGCAGTCACTTGCTCTCTGTGAGTCGATCATATTACGATCAATATTACCTGCATCCTCTCCACCGTGCGTCGTGATTCACATTAACAAGCCGTGGGATCCTTGAAACCACCAGGCAGCACCAGCCCAACTACGCCAACCTCTTGCTTTTTGCTTACAGCTGCGCCTAGTTTTGAATCATAGGTGACTCACTGGATAGTATGCGTAGTTCCCAACCTCGCCATCGTCACGGGCCTGGTATCAGCCCTGTGTTGTCAAGCCATTGATGACTTGTGCCCAATACCTCTCGTGCCTGAGTGTGGCCAAACCAGGGTACGGCCAAGGACAGTGTTCATCCCGCCCCTCGCACTGAGGAGGGGCACCTTGTCGGCGTCTCACTGTACACGTTGCCCCTCGCCTTCAAAGCTGTCGGGCCTGGAGCATCCCTGCCACCCCACTACAAGTCAAGTTGTGCAACCGCCAACTCACTCGCTAACTGGCCGTGCCCCGGGCGCCTTATGTGTGTGATTACAGTGCACGGCGACCGCCTGGAACAAACGAGATGCGGCGAGGTGCCGACCGCCCCGTCCCCAAACGCGCGGGTCGTGCAGCACGCCGTGTGTGTGCCGTGCATTTTGCTTTGTTTTGCTGCGTTTGTCTTGGCTCGCTTCGCCTCCCTCTCAACAGTAGACATTAGCTGGCCCATAGACTTTCAACTCCAAACGGCCCTGCTCTCCAGCTTGATGGCGTCGACATGGACGAGTTTCTGGCTACGGTTGGCGTTCAGGCCATGAGATATGCCATCCGCTCAGGCATCGCCTTGACATCCACATATGCGCTGGGCCAGTGTTCCCGCCTGATGAACTCGGTCGAGGACAAGAAGCTGTATTCTCGCCTCAAGACCCTCCGCAAGCTCCTTGATAGTAAAATCAAGGTACGTCATTGGCCGTTGGTCTGGGGGCCTAAGTTGCTAACGTCGTGCCCAGATCATATCCCCCGCCATCGACCTGATCGAGTTCAAGTAGGCGATGCCCAACCCCTGCCTATACCAAACCACGTGCTAACACAACCGTAGGTCTGGCAGAGGCAACATTTTTCTCGAGTCTGCCGTGCCCCTCGCAAAGTCACTTCATAAGGAGATTGTCTCGCTGGGACGTCGCATTGAGGCCGTAGCCGTGTCTGAAGAACTGACCGCCAATCCTGGGCAACCCAAACCGCCCCGGACCCATCATGATGATTTGATAGCCATCATCAAAAGCATTGAGGAGCTTCTGTCTAGAATCGACCGCGAAATCCCCCTGCTGCAGCTGGCCATAAGCGCCTCGGGCGAGAGTCTCTCGACCTCGCTGCCTGCAGGTGTCTCACCCTCGAGACTACTGCAGGCCAGCACATTCCTCATTGTCGGTGACACTCAGTTTGCACAGGACCCAAGTAGGCCAGTCCAGATCGGCCCTGCCTTTACCTTGTCTTTATATATGTTGTTCCTAGGCCATGCCTCTTCCCAGACACCTTCGTCAAATGAAGTCTCGCCAGTTGGTGATGCCAATGACACGAATGGTTTCCCACAGATTCCAGACAATGAGGCACCGTATGGGCTAGAGGATGGCGCCCGGAAGCCACTCTGGAAGGAAGTATTGCACAAGGCTCGTGTGCGTCTTTGCAGAACCCGGGCAGACTATGTCTTTGACAGTCTGGTTGGGTATCGGCCCAACAGTAGAGATCCAGACGATTCCCCAGACCCATTCTCCTCTCATCTGCCAGTTGCGGAGGGAGACGAATATGCGTATCATTTGGAAATAATCGAGGACCTGGACGACGGACGGGTGCATGATAATGACCACAAGTACAGCCCTTCATCATACGATGACATTGCTACCGCTGGAATCCGCGAATCCATACCAATACACCAAGTCTCAAAGATATTCTATACCGACACTGGCAGAATCCTCAACATTGGAAATGCCACAGATGGGGAACAGAATCCAGTGCTGCTACTGAAGCGCGACTCCCAAGCAACCCCAAATTGGAATGGGACCGGCGGGTTTGCCGAATGTCTTGAATACGCAAACAGCGAAGATGGAAGCGATGTTCCTGAGACAATTGATGGGGATGACGAACAAGGTAACATTGATAAGCAACTCATGCGAGAGGCTGTTGGTACAAGAGCAGTCAGCTCTGCAAATTCACCTTACGGCAGTCTGGCCAGTTACAAATTCCCATCTCATCTTGACCCTGAGTGGATCGCGCTCGAGGTGTTTGAAGAAGACGACGAGGGAAGTTTAGGGGAAGAGGACGATGACACTGTGGACTCAGATGGAAGCGATGACTTTGAGGATGCGTCATCCAAACAAGGCACCCTTTCGCGACCTTGGAAGGCACTTGACTCGAAAGTTGTGGACCAAATCAAGAAACTATCTCTACGGCCAGCAACAAACTCGTCTCAGCAGCCTCTGTCCCGTTCACAGGAGGCAGCCAAGACAAGAGACTTTGTCGCCCGTTCGCCCTTCGGGTCCATCACAACTTCGTTGTCGCTGATGGAGATGTTGATTCGACTGACTAGTCTTCAGGAGTTTCAGCAAGCTTCGCATCTCTCTATCCCAGACCATATCCTGAGCTTCTTCCTTGAGGAGACGTCGACGACAGGACTTATTGGCGAAACTCAGTGGAGAGTGCGCAACGACGCGAAACGTCGGGTGGGCTTTGACCCCTACACGGATGCCCCAACAAGGTAGAGGTTGAAGTCTCAAGAAGCGGGTTGACGAGAGTCTCGTTACGAAGCTTGTGGGAACAAACAGCGTCTGGTGGAAGCTAAGCAATTTGTTGAGAGGTGCAGGCACCAACGGTGGGGAGGAAACGCAACCAGGAAAGCGATCCTTTAAGCGGCAAAACGTGGCGTCGGAACCGTGATGAGCCCGTCAAGCGCCGGAATATAACAGCATTAGAGCGGTATTATATCGAAAATTCATAACTTCCTCACATTCATAGTTGATCGATTATATATGCATGCGTTGGGTTTGACAAATCGGGTAATTAGCTACCCTGCATCATCATCATCGTCATCGAAATCTCCGACGGGGTTTCAGGCGGCGCTCAACATATAAGTTGCAAGCTTCGTAATTCCTATTCAACGATTTTCGACTATATAAATGATAGTATATAAGAACTCTAGATACTCGCCGATAACGAATGGCAGTTGTGTACTAAGCATCTGGCGTTCAAAATGGCACCCCTCATCCCAAGGTTACATCTCTTTGAGATTGACGACCAGCCCTGGTACGTTTGGTATAAGTGCTTCCCCACCACCAGCCTCGATTTCGAGATGCAGCATGCAAGTGAGCCCCCTCCCCGGGCGATCTACATTGCAACTCTGCTGCTCTCAGCTGTCTCTCTGCTCGCGTCAGGCTGAGACCATCTCAAGCACGCACAGGCTAAAAAAAGCTCGCCAGGTTTCCCGCCTTTCTCCGCAGCCGCATCCAGGATGCCCTCACCCGCACCTGGAACTCCAAGACGCCGCTGCAGTCCCGCTCGCCCTCCCAGATCGCGGCCGACACGCTCATCGGCCAGTTTGGCGACTCGCTGCCGGGCTACGCCGTCGTCGACTTCTGCGCGGGCGGCGGCGGCCCCACCCCGTCTATCGAGCGCGCCGTCAACGCCCACCTCCGGCCGCGGGGCCTGCCACCCGTGCGCTTCGTCCTGACGGACCTGCACCCCAACGTCGAGGCGTGGGACCGGGTCGCGCGCAAGAGCCCGCTCGTCACGTACGAGCTCGGGAGCGTCGACGCCAGCGCGGCGCCGGCGCACCTCGTCCGCAGGGGCGACGGCAGGAAGACGCTGCGGCTGTTTAACCTGGCGTTCCACCACTTTGACGACCCGCTGGCCAGGGCCATCCTGCGCGACACGGTCGAGACGAGCGACGGGTTCGCCATCTTTGAGCTCCAGGACCGCAGCATTGCCAGCTTCTTCGCGCTCCTGATACTGGGCATCGGCGTCATCATTGAGACGCCCGGCCATGCTTGGAGGCGGCGGTCCCTGACCACGTTTATATTTGGCTGGCTGATTCCCATTCTGCCCTTTGTCATTGTGTTTGACGGCTTCGTGTCTGCGCTCCGGACCCGGACACCGGAAGAGGTCGAGGCGCTCCTCCGTGGCTGCGGCGCGGACACGAGCGAGTGGGAGATACGCAGCGGAAGCGAAATGCACCTGTGGCCCTGCGGGTATCTGAATTGGATCATCTGTAAGCCTATATCGAAGCCATGATGGCGAGTATCGTACATGTAGGACGTGATAAGAGTACAATATACAAAAACACATGGCACCAATGACGTGGGCCGTCTTGCTTGATGTCGCTGCTGTATCACAAAAAGCCGTGCAATCCGTCATCGAAACCACCAATTGACCGATGCATTGAGTCCTCCACTAAACCCTTCGCTCTTAACGGAATGCCACCACCCGTTGGGAATGAACAAGAAATCACCGGGCCCCAGTTCGGCTTCGTACAGCTGGTCAGGTAGGGCACTGCCCGTCCAGACGGCTTCATGCAGCGCCTCTCGCTCCTTCCCTTCCATCATCTCCATGGTTCGAATGCGATGGTTGCCCTGCTGGCGAATGCGTGCCTGGACCTCAAAGTACAGCCGGTCTCCCAGGGCTGGGGGCATGAGCCGGACGAGTTTTGTGCTGCAGAGCTGGCAGAACAAGTTGGGATTCGGGTCACGGTGCAACGGCGTATATGTGGGTTCTGTGCCGAGCCAGATGCTGGAGCTGTACACGTCTCCCTTTCCAGCGTGGCGGACGAGCTCTGGCGTGGGCAGGTCGTCTAACAGGGCTTGGGGCAGGTCCGGTAGAGAGGACTGTGCGATGTACAACACCACGGGATCCAGCTGATTGGGGAGCTGTGAGCGGTTGAACTCGAGAGCCTTGATGAAAAGCCTCAGAGGAGCGAAGAGCTGGAAAAAGGTGTGCGAGCCCAATTCCGCTAGAGAAGGCTCCAGGATGCCGGCGAGCATGCAATCTGTAGGGTCTTTGCTGGTGAGGAGCCAGTCACGGAAGGCCACGAGAGCCTCCTGGCTTCTGGGCGAGGGTGCCGCAAGTTCGTAAGGGAACGGCCACTCTTGGAATTGGCTCATGTAGGTTGCGAAGTCCCATGGTGACGGTGTGTCTGTGGCGCTGTTAAGGTTGACTTGGTGGAACCACTTGGTTGCGGCAGGTAGGCGGGCAGCTGCAGATCCTGAGTCTCGCGAGAAGAGGAATGGCTTCTGAGAGTTGAACACCTGGTCTCGAAAGGCTGGAATTTCTGAGAGATTTTTGGCGGATGGCTGTAGGGGAATTGGGCGGGAGGAAGAGAGTTGGCGACGGGTGGTTTTATAGAGTTGACGGATCCATTGGGGTTTAGGGAAAGTGGTGGTGGTCGCAGCGATGGTGTTCATGTTGGGTTAGGGGTAGCGGCAAAAGAAAAAACTAGGGACTGAGAATAGGACTGGAAGAATTAATTGGTGAATTTAGGAATCCATTGGTCCCAGTCGTGACCCTTTCTTGTTGGCATCTGGCTGGGTTGTAATACTGGCTGGTACAGTGTGTGTAACATGCGAGCACGGAATCCGGAAAAAGACGTGGTACCGACGTGCAAGGGTCCCAGGTCGTTCGGGTCCGAGAGTGGATCCACAAAACACAAACCCACAGCCAGACTTATCATCCCATCGCCGCCGCCCGCCGCCTCGTCCAACAAACCAAAGGGCTCCAGAGGGCATCATTCCCACATCCAGCAGCAGTCTTAGCCACTAAGTCGTCCCAACGCCGCCGCAAGTGTGCGTGTGCGTGTGCCTGTTCCTGCGACCGGCTTCGACTCCCCAAACGTCGTCGACGATGCCATCGCTCTGAACCCAGCCCACCGCCCGCCCACGCCCTCTCTCCTCGCTCTCTCAGCTCCTCAGCTCCTCTGCTCCTCTCTCTCTCATCCTCGCCCAGGCCAGCCAGCAGCCCAGGCCACCCACCCACTCGCCCAAAAAAACCCACCCGCATCATCCATTACTAGAGCTGCTGCGCCCTTATCCCTCCTCCCACTTCACCCCGCCTTCGCTGGCCAGAGACGACGCTATCGATACCCAGTCTTTTTTTTCCCCAAAAGCGATACCAGCATAATTTATCACCACAACCCGCCTCCCCCGCCACCGACTCCTGCTGCTGCGTCCGCCTCCCATCGCCTTCTTCCTCTCCCGCGACGCCTGCCATGTCCACCTCGTCGGGCGTGCCCGAGTCGTGGATCTCGAGCTTTTGCTCCCTGCTCGGCCACGAGTACTTTGCAGAGGTGTCGGAAGAGTTTATCGAGGATGACTTCAACCTCACCGGTCTGCAGACCCAGGTCAGCATGTACAAGGAGGCATTGGAGGTAAGTCTTGTCCC